>JABASL010000050.1:0-35037 GCA_019775825.1 Neanura muscorum | reverse complement strand
TTACTTCCTTTACCGAAAATAAAACTTCCACTACATGTACTTGATTTTAGTATATCGTTTTTGTTATTGACGTTAATCTCCCATGTAACGGGAAAGTTTAAGTTTTATGCTTTAGTAATTTGGTATTCTTGCTCTTTATTTTGATTTACATTAATTCTTAATTACATAATAATTAATAACTGGGTTACTTTACTTCAAGTTGTAAGGAAAACTTACTAACGTAAGCATGTGTATCGAAAATAAAAACGTTACCATCAATCACGTAAAATTCATTATAGGAGGTTTTGATATAAATTTGTTTACGAATTCTTACAAATGAAATACAGTAATTTGTTTTATTCAATTACCTTCTATCCCGACGCTGAGCAACTCAATGCATAATTTTAGTTCAAGAAAAACGATCAAAATTTTTAACTTTGACCATTAATTCATTAAATTATTATATCTGATGCATTGTCGGATACAACAATGCAAAAGCTACGAATTGTTATAATGCATAACTTTTCAATAAAAAGTTAATGTTAATTTACTTACAATTAAAATTTGGTTAAATCTTTTGAAAGTTGGTTTAAGTTCGAAATACAAAAGGATGTCTTATTAATAAAATGCATGGAAATCAAAATTTTATATTTAATAAAAGTTAATCACAACTTAATTCAACAGACAATAGTCGCCAAAATAGTTCTGACAATCAAGTAAATTAGACCTCTTTTTTCGATACCGGTATCAAAATTAAGAAAAGTGTACGACGACTAGTGTACTCCAACCAACTTATGCTTTGTTGTTGTTCTCAAATCCCCAATTTCCTTCCTTCCTTTCTTACTTCAAATATTACTTTTTTGCTTCATGTTTACTAAGATAAGGATGTGTTTAATTGGTATTTGTAATTTGCAATGTACAAAGCAAGTTTTCTTGATTATTGCTGTTATACATAATTGGTAAGTTTCACTTTCATTTTTATCTAATGAAACTTCGTAATGGAATCTCATCAGTCGTCGTATCACATCCCTATCTGACATAGACAACAACACGTAACTTTTGACTTTGCATGATTATTATAACCTGCCAACCTGACCAAGCGAGGTAAGTAAATACCGTTAAGAAGTTATTAACTCAATGTAAATCTCATGTAACAAGTCCTGTTTAACACATTGTCAACTTTACAGGGTACACGTGGTTCGTCGTTTAAAGTGGCAGTTGGCAGTAGTTTATTTACCTCGTACAAAGCAACAATACGTCTGCTGAGGCTGACTGATGAATTCCTGTAACCGCTCTTTGACACTCTTCGTTCCTATTATAAACTTCGAAGCATTCCACAAAAGTATTATTTATATGCTTGTAAGTGAATCTCATTTATGTCTGTGATCTGGACTGGACACTGGAGAGACACTGATGTCAAGCTCACCCCGTTGCCCGTTTAACTTTCGTCTTCCTGTCGGTCGTCAATGAACTCCCTGGAGTGTCAATGATTCAAGGATGACGAGACCACAAAATATGCCAATACCCCCAGCAACTATCTCCGAGACTTTAACCATTGTGTGAAGTGACGGTTGTTTGTAAATTATTATTCTCTTCTAGTGAAACGTAAGCTCAACACCTCCGATTACTCTGATGAAATTTGAATCTCTTCAATTTGGAGAAGATTTTACTAAATAATGGATCTCATTCCACAATAATCGTGATCTACAGTCTAGGAACCTTAAGAAAGAATTACGCTGAACTTACCAACATTATTCATGTACCCTTAAAGGCTGTTATTTGTATTACCATTCAATCTCAGTAGTGTACTCGTTCAAGCTCAACAGAATCTCAACAATGGTGTCATCCTCCAGCAATAATCAACAACATCAACATCCTAATTCCCTTCTAGTAAATGTTGACATGCTCAAAGTGAAAGTCGACCCAGATTTATTCCCAATCCCAGGAAATCGAATTCCAGAATCCGTGGCCTGCTCCACCAGCTCCAAATCCCCGTTGATCGCGCAAGAGCATCACCATGGAGTGAATAATTATTACGACCACGGCGATGGTGATGGTGGCAACGAGTCTCCGCATTCGGTTTCCGTTGTTCTTCCAAATGGACTCGATATTCGACCGAATGACACCCCAGCTCCACAAATTAATGAAATCAATTCTCTTCGATACGTTAATGGATTGACAAACGTGGGGACAACTAATCATGCACCGGTTTCCTTGCCGTGCATCCTCTGCAACAAGACCTTCAAGAATGAGCGTCTTGCCATGGCTCATGAAGAGAAACATCACTCTAAACTGGCTCGCTACAGTTGCGGGACTTGTCACGGAAGATTCTGTTATCGGTAAGGTTGAATCACGACAATATTTCTAAAAATCTGAATCTGAGCAATATTATGCATCATTCGGCTGCTGGCTATCTATTAGTCAGCTTGACCTCAATGAATGACATGAGAGGCGCTCTATAACCGTATCCACTACAAAATTAATTCGTAAACTTAACGGTAAATTTAATTGGAGTATGTTATGAAAAAATGAAATTCGCATGAATCGGAGGGTGAGTCAACAATGGATGCAAAAAGTAAGTCTTGAGTGATGAAGAGTTTGATGAGAACATAGGAAGGATGGATAGGAGTGGACTGAGAGACTGAGGTCCATCTCCATTGTTATCTTGTCTTGTCTCCTGCATTCTTCCTATAAGTGTCGCTGATTCATCATTTTTCACTTGATTCCAAGTAAAGGACTCAGGCCAGTGTGATATCTGAATTTATTATAAGAGATTCATGATGATTTTGTTGTCCCATTCTTCAGTCCTTGTCAAGTCCTCCTCCAGTCCGGTTCTACTTATTCTAGTCAGACAGAGTCGTGTTTATAAACCATTTCAAACACTGACTTCGGTTTTACGTATAAGAGTTAAATATTTTGGGTCGCTTTTCGTGTTTTTATTTACACTGGAACACGCTGTCGCGATTTCCGCTATTCTTGAAATAAAAGTCTGATTAAAATATCAAACTTGCTGCAGAACATTTTCGTACATTCTCGTACTCGTCTGGATCATTCAATCTCAATTTGAATCCTAAGTTGACAAGATTGAAGGAGTTGCAATAATTGACTTCCCAATTTCAAGTTTGTTGAATTATAATTGAAATGATGTCACTCGGTCCAACACCTCACCATTATTGTAGTATCTCGACTTGATCATAAAACAGAATCTCTGGGAATCCCTACTCAGCCTAAACATACAAGTGAAGGGAAGTGTTAGGAAGAATTGATGTCAAATGTTTGTGATTCCCAAAAGCAATTTATTAATTATTTCCTTACAAGTAACGTCTTCACGTATACTGACCGTTTAAACGCTGATCATTAACACCTCGAGGCTCGAGGTCGGCCAAATAAGTTCAAGTGCTTGCTCGACTTATATTCGTGAATTTATTGAAGATTTAAAGAAACGCTGATACACGATGGCTGTGTGAATGGTGGAGGTAAGATTGAGGGCATTTTCACTTCTGATTCATCATAACATCTCGTAAGTTTTCGCTTTCATAATCATAACCGTAGTTTAGCATTGCGCTTTTTAAGTGGAAATGGATACCGTGTTGTTGTTGGATTGGAGGTGTTGGTATCTTTGTAAGAATTTTTAGGAATAGGAAGAAATGAGAGTGAACCCATTGCAATTCTCTTTTCTGTGCTAAGAACGTTGTACTCCAACACTCCCAGTGGCCAACAAACATCCGGCTTCACTTTCCTTCGAAACGTTTGAGAACGATTCTACGTCCTCCTTCCAATCCAATTGTTAGGGTTAGGGAGGTGGGGCCTAAATTGTTGTGACATTGTTTCTTCTTGGGATTCCCAGCGTTATTACTCAATGGAATTTTACAGTTATTATAAGAAAGTGAATGAAAGGAAAGAAACTAGGGGATTTCAGGTTCCTTAATTGAGAATTAGGCTTTGTGTATTTCGTTGGAAGCACGTTGTCTGAGTTGAATGGGGTCAATGTCACGCTGAGTATCTATCTTCAATTTCTAGAACGAGCCTCACATGCTTGGTGGTATTGTTGTTAAGCAGCCTGGGAGAGGCGAGGGTGAATCTGATTGTTAAACGGACTTTCGATTAAAAGTAGGAAGGCAGAAGCAGGATCTACTGTGATGACGTTGATTGGATGAGTAATCCATGCAAATTCTCTTTAAAACTCGCTCAACCAATCAAATCCTGTAATTCTGCGTGTCCGTCATTTCATCTCTCCATCTCGAGAGCCCACCTTCCCCCTTCCAACAATTCACCACTCTGCTTTGCAATTTGAACCATTGTTGTCTCTTATTCAAACACTCAAGAAGCATAGTTTAGCAAGGAACAGAATAATTCAGGCTCCAGTTCCGTTTGAAGTCATCTTTTCATATCATGAAGAAATCTGGGAATATTTTGAAATATAATTGCGAATCGCGAAATATCTTTAAAAATACTGAAATCTGTTGAAAGTTGGAATCAATTTGGATATCTTGCCTCTATTTCCTGCCACTGGGCATTCACGTGCAGTTAGCATCGCCGGGTGACTAAACTCTGTTAAACTGGAACTAAACGAAGCGATGACAGAATTCTGAATTTGCAAAAGAACTTGGAATTTAGATTTGCAGATTTATGGTGGTCCCTTGCCCTTTATGCGTATGGCGGCAGAAGTGGCGGTGGATATTTGGCAAGGCATTTTTCTCATTTGAATTTGCGGCTGAACTTGTTAGAAGAAAAAGGATGGATTGAGAGGATGATTCAACCCTTTCGCTGTTGAGAAGTGAGTGATTTCTTGGAAACGAGGCTTCATGATACATCAATTTTCCACACAGAAACCTTGCACGCTTCTGCAGTCTCTTAATTCACAACACAACCCAAAGAATTTCAGAGACAAAGGGTGCCAGTTTTAATCTAGCTTTAACTACTAAAACTGTTGGAATTCAAAGGTAGCGTCCCCCTGGTGAAGGTACTCGTTACTAGTCTAACTCAAATCATCCGTAAAAGTTCCCTGATTTTCAATTGACAACAGATTCACAACAATTAACGTTCTAAAACAAGTTAAGGCTTAAGCATTTCCAAGGAATTGATCTTAATATTTCATCGTTCACTATGATTTATGTGAACCTGAAGAATTGTTTTTATTTTGTTCAAACAGGGGAGCCCTTAATTCTCACATTTCGACTCAACATCCGCAACTGGCTTCCTATGACTGCACCACCTGCGGAAAGACTTTCAAAGAAAAGTCCAACCTAAGTGCCCACAATACAATTGTTCACGCTCTCAATAGTCGTGTCTTCAAATGTGAATTCTGCGTCTCTGCTTTCTCCAAAAAAGTGAATTTAAACTATCACCGCAAAAGAAAGCATCCTGAGCTCACGCCCACAAATACTCAAGGATCTCAGATCATGGAAGGCACGAACAATGGAAATGGGACCCATGCACATACGACGGAATTGCCAACCCATGTGACAATCAAAACTGAGCCCTTTGAAGGGGTTCAGGGGCCAAGGCCCCAATTAATCTCAACTGAATTAAGCCTACCAAAGGTCCCAATTTCGGCCGCAGGAACAACCAATCGACGAAGTGTTGCAGTTAGGGATGATCAACAAATGACGGACAATTCAGAACAAACAGGGTCAACTCAACCCAACCCCAGTAGCAATACACGAGCCGAAGGGGATTTTAAATGTCAATTTTGTGGTCGTGCTTTTCTCTTTCGCAATAGTAAGTTTGTAAAAGTTCGAAACGAAAGATCAATTTATGTCATTCATTATATTAAACTGTACATACTGTGATATTTGTTGGTAACATCATAATATTTATGAAATGTAATAGAATCCCTCATTTACTTTTCAGATTTGAAGTGTCACCTGCGGACGCATATTCGGGACAAAAAGTACACTTGCGCAATTTGTGAAAAGTCTTTTATTTATAAAGAATCTCTTAAGAATCACATGCTACTTCACTCAAATGAACTTCCATACCAGTGTGATATTTGTATGAAAAAGGTAATACCCGTAAATACTTTTTTTCACGTATTTTTACATAAGTCAGGCTTCTGTGTAATAGTGGAAGCTCTTAAAAATTACAAATATTTCGTGTCATGGAGCGGACCAAGCTTTAACAGAGAGGCTTTAGAAAAATTAAAAAACAGTATAAAGTTACTAAAAAGATCTAATTAATATTTAAAAACAAAGCCGTCTTCGTCGAGCAAGGAGTCAGATTTAAGGGGTTTGAATTCAGAAATATCCTTCTTCAATTTTTGAATTGTCTGAACATTCGAGTTTTTATATAGAATTAAATATTTACGGTTCGTTGACAAATTCTCGAATATTTTGTAATACGTTTTTTTTTACAATGCTTACTTTTCTTTGTTTCTTTTAGTTTCGGGACCGCTCAAACAGGAGAAAACACGTGAAAAATGTTCATAAATTCCTATTGGCAGCAGGAGGGAGCAACGCCACTGGGTTTTCAGTTGCTGCCACCGCAGGAAATGGTGATGGAAATCCGACGCCTTCAACCTCGACGGCTTTACCAATAACTCCGCAGCCGAAGCGCAGAAAACGAGCACCGGCCAAGAAGAAGACTCAGCCAATGACTTCCAGTCCATCCCCTCCCAGAGGAGTAATTGTAAGTCCAAAGGCTATTTCCCCACCATACGCAAGTGACCCGTCCAATACTTCCGTTAAATCTGAAGTTATGTCACCGGGACGCACACAAACCCAGGAAGAATACTCGGAAGCTGCTCAGATGCATTTACACCAACAACAGCAACAGTATCATTTACCCAATCCATCCTTACATCATGCCAATGTCATTGTCTACCCAAAAGTCAAATTAGAAAGGCCGGACGTGAGTTTCAGCTCCTCAAGTCCAGGTCAACCAAATGATAATCACCAGTCCATTGTCAGTGCTCAACAGAGGCAACAGTACTATGACACATATGAACAACAACAATCTGAACTCATGGCATCCTACAGTAACCTCATGAATCCACCGCAGTCCATTTCACCTGAATCAAGCACAAGGAGTCCATATGAGCAACCCAGCTCCCCGTATGTCATCAACATGTCTATGCTTCCGCCTTCAAGACTGGGGAGCAATTCAAATATTTCAAATCATCCTGCCTCCAGTGCCCCGACACATATCCAGCAGCACATTCCACAGCAAGAATACTCAAACCCACCATCGCTCCTCTACTCCTCACCATTGATGAGTATGGGGGATGGTGGTGTGCCTGGAGAATACTACTGGATCCCTCCAGTAACAAATCAGAACGAATCTCCAAGGCCTTACTTCCCGCCTCAAGTCCCGATTCCAACCGTTACAGAAGGCTCTTTGCTCAACCCACAGTCCAGTTATACTAATATTGCCCACCCGATCCCACCTAATACGTCACAGTCACAAGTCCCACCTAACCAGCAGTCACAGCAACAGCATAACTATTTTTACACAGATTTGGCACAATTCGACTTGAGTCATCTCTAAGCTGAGTTCATAAATTGTTAAAGCTAAAATGACCACAAGCGCTTTTGTGATCCCTTCTCCATGTCGTGCCTTTACCGGTAGCAGTTTGACCAATCCAAATCTCAAGCTTCTGCAACTTAGCAATAATCAAATGGCAGCCAAGCATCACTCACTCACTCATCAAAATCAAACGAAATTACAATGCATGACCTACTGGAGAGATTTCTGCTCAGAAATTCCTTTATTTTAGTTTACATAAGCACTAGTATTTGGCTGGAAGTAGAATTTTAGATATTTAGTGTAGAAGTATTATTTACTGACAGTTTCTAGAAATAGTGAAAAGCCATTATTCTGCCTTGACCTTATAACAAGTCTCAATAGAATTACGTGACAGCACTGCAGATAAAAAAAATGTTTAATTAAAAGTCTTACTTCCAATTTTAATGTTAAACTCTTCTCGTCAAACTTGTTTACTTTGTGTAGTCATTTTGATTTTGATAATCAAGAAGAGTTTATGAAGAGATTTAACTCAAATATTTTGTATTTTTAACTTGTTTCAAATGGTCTATATTGATATTAAGAAATAATTTTTAGATTAATGGGCACGTAAAACCGTGATCTGAGTCACTCATGTGTATTTATCACGGACTTCTACTTAAACTTTATTGTTATTTTAGTTTTCAAATAATATTCATATATTAATTTTCTTATTTTTCAAAAGGCTTCAAAATCTCAATTTTTTAGTTTACATTTTGCCATTTTCTAGAGCTACTCAAAAACCTAGTTTTGTGAAACAGGAATCTCAGTAATAATAAAGACTATTTAAATACCTGAATACTGGACTCTGTAATGTAGAAAATGACGATTTTTTTTTTCGAACTACTTTCCCACTACACACTATTAAAATTCGAATTTTTTAGCAATTAAACGTTTACTCATAACGCTCTGACTCATCTAGGGAAAAACTTAACAAATACCTTAAAAACTTAACAAACTTCAATTCCTTAATTTAGGACAGTTCATTAGATATAATATAAATAGGTCAATCAACTCCAATAATTTCTTTGCTTTCATTTGGATAAAAAACTTATGAGAATAAGAAGGAAATTATCACTTACCAACATATTACATCTACGTCGTGACGCTAAAACAGTAACAGCATTTCGTAAATTCATGTAAAAACTGGCAGTGGCTTCTTAGGACGAACTGAAGTAAAAGTTGAAGCTCACGCTCGTCATCGATATAAAAAGAATCAAAACTTCCTGAGGGAAGTTGAATAATCTTTGACTTCTGAATTGCTAACTTAAGAGATTCAAGAAATTTCTACAAATTATTAATATTATTCCCAAACAAGCCCGTGTGACACACGGGATAAAAATTACTCACCTCTCTTAAAAAAATTAACCCAAAGCATACATCTGGGCGGCCCAAAATATTGGGTTTTAGAAAAACGGGCCGCCTAGACGTTTGCTTTGGGTTAATTTTTTTAAGAGAGGTGAGTAATTTTTATCCCGTGTTTCACAAGGGCTTGTTTGGGAATTAATATTATATTGAAATATATATTATGTATACATTATATTTAACAGATTAGTAAGAAAACTGAAAATTAATACCAATTGAGATTTATAGAGTTTTCTTGTAGAAGAATTCCCAATACGCCACAATTCTTTGTAGCTCTGATGAATCCCGGATTTTTAGAAGAGATTCTTCCTGAAGGTCGATAGTAGTAGAAGCCGAGAAAGATCTGAAGTCGAAGGAGGGCTTCTGGGATTCTAGAAATTTTGAACAATCCTCACTGCTTGCGTCCCCAGGAACTCCGAAAGCAAAAACCGTTTCTTGCTTATTATTCATTGTGGCAAAAAGAATATGATTCTTCTTCGGAGCTTGAGCAGACATTTGTACTAAAAATTTGACCACATCGACCTTCACTTGCAGCATTTCTAAATCGGCTTCTCCAAGAATTTTTGTCTTCAAACTCGAAAGGGCGATATGCAGTGGGGTGTTCCCATGCGAGTCCTGGGCCAGAAGGTCTAGATTTGTCCGACTCGGCTCCACTGAAAGGCACAGAATCAGAAAAGCGTGAATACCGAGAATCTCTGTGAGATAACCGTTTTAAATTCGTGTCACGATTCTTACGGTTTGGATTCCAACATTTTAGCGCAAGGAGTTTAATCGCATCGAGCCGTCCGTTTTGAGCAGCGTCGTGTAGACAAGTGTTTCCGTTATGGTCTACGGCGTTAATGTCTCCATCATTGCTGTCGGGGTTCAGCAGAACCATCAGCAGATGATCCAGATATTCAAGGTTCGTTTCTACTGCCACCCGACGATTTGGGTGGGCAGAAACAGGCCGAAGCGCACAAGCTCGATGAAAATTTGTTTCTCCTCTTAAATTCTTGTCCTGCTCTGCTCGCCCATGATCGTAGTCAAGCTTAACCCGTTCACATACAACTGGACACTGTGCGATAATCCCCTGCAGAGTACAAAAAAAAGACGCAGATTTAGTAAAAGTTTTAGGCTCGAGTAATCTGCTACGAGGAATTAATCTACTGCAGAAATCATACGATTAGGAGTCAGAACTTACGAAAAGATGATCCAGCTGGACGTCTGAGAACGACGTAATTCTCAATTCATCCAAATTTTCAACGATAACCCTGGAACAAATTTTCTTGCCGAAACTAGCATGTTTAATGTTCTTAATCAATGCAAGGCCCCAGTCAGTCGTCGTATTTGAATATCCTACGAAACAAAAACACACATGTTATATACTTAGGTTAAAGTAAAATACACAACACGAGTAGGCGAACTTGCAACAATGCGACTAGGTACGTCACTTTCTCAGTTAAACTAGTTTCTGTATTTACTCACTGATTCCGTTCCATAATGTATCCAGAAGCTCGCGTTCGCGACAAAAATAACGTTCAGAGTTTTGAAAACGCACAAAATAGGCTACCGCCATGTTGAGAACAGCCTAAGAAATAAAAGGAACGTAACAATAACAAATATGAATTCATTGCCAGAAAAAAATTGTAAAAAGTAAACTTGTATTTCTATACTTTACTTTTTTCAGTACTTACAATTAATAGTGCAAACTCGTTTGAGGTTTCCTCACATGAGAAGATCCGATTAACGAGTGTGAGAAAATTATCTCGAACGTTTTTCCGGGCAACCTCCAATGTTGTATCAGTCCCTTGCAATAAAGATGCAATAAATGGAAAGCTAATCTTCACTGTTGCATCCATATACTCAACGTACGTTACTTTCATCAATTTCACAACAGTATACACAAACTTGAGGGCTTCATCCTCCTTCACACGTCGTGTGTACTCTTCTGCCGAACTTCGAAACAAGTCGACAAAAATTAAAAAGTAGCAGTTGTTAGGAGTCGGCCGACCCAAGTTCTAAGATATAAATGTTTTAATGTAAATTAAAGAATATTGTTCGTAATACTACAACATACATATAAAGATGGCAAGACTTCGTCATTAAGAAGTAATTTTATTCATAGGACTAACCTCGTAGACAAGCTGAAAAACTTCCAATAAGTGAAGCATAGTTTTCCTACGAAGATTTGAGCCCGATCCTTCCTCTTGAACCACTCTCTCCAATCCTTTAGTAAAAAAATCCAGCGTCTTGCTTTGTTCTAATTTTGGTGCACAGGACGGAGTGAGCGGTTGAACAACGCAAGCCTCATTTTGGCGAAACTTGGTACAGCGCTGAAGCAGAAACGCCAAGTGCTTAGAATCCATTTCCATAATCAATGGATTTGAACCGTAGGAAGATTTTACATCGTCTCCAAATCTTGCCTTCATGACTTTCTATAAGAATATGAAATAAAAGAGTTCGGTTAAACTCAGCCATGTCCATTCTTTATCTCGACAATAACTTACGAATAGTGAAGGCGGAATGAAGAGGTCGGCGGATTTCCTCTTAAAAGGGCCTGAACCGCCTTCTTCATTATTAGACGAGATTCCCGTATTGCTCAGACGTCTTCGGACTGTCGGAGGTTTCTTGGGTTTGGAAGTACGAGCAGGAATAACAGATTGTAACGGAGGTTTGAGTGGGCCGACGCGTCTGGTTACAACCTTCTCTATTTCTGGTGCACCCTTTAGTGTAAGCGATACAACTTTTTTCGCGTCCGATTTCTTAAAATTCTCGTCTCCAGCCATGCTCGTTGTTGTCGTTGTACCATTATTCTCCTTAGAACTGTCTTCCGCGTCTTCTCCATCTTCGTCTGCCGAACTTTCACTTTCCATTTGACGCTTCCGAAAAGCGGCTATGCGTGCCATAGTTTCCACCGGATTTTTCTGTTGTGGTGGTATACGCCCCCGCTTCGGATTCTTCTGCGACTGTGCTGGTTGCTGAGACGGAAATGAAACACTGACAATTTTGGGGTCAACTTTAATGTCGTTCTCTCCGAAATCCAGTTGTCGACGAACTGGTTCCAGATTCGGAACTGGTTCTTCAGGAGGAGGAGTTGTTTCTTGTTGAATTCGTGTGGAAGTTACTGACTTTGGAGGAGCACGAGGACGCGGAATAATAGTGATGGACGAAACCCCTTCCAGAGTCTGAGGCGTGTCAGGTTTTGGCGGTGTGGTGAAGCCAGGGTTAAAAGCACGTCTTGGTGTACCCGCAGCATGCGCGTTATTTTCATTAGTCTCAGCCTGTCTCTCTGGTGGTCCCAACAGTTCGTTTCCATTTGGAACGGTTCTTCCTGCCACGAAGGCCGTTAAAGCTAATTGTTGAAGCGATGACGAGTTTTGTGCCACAACTGCCACATTTTCCTGAACTGAACATGGGGAAGCCGTGGAGCTAGGGAAATACTTCTCCAGCGCACCAAATTTCATCCCACTGTTCTTCGCATTTGGTTTCCTTGATCCAGACTGGGTAGATTTCCTTTGGGAAGTTGAGCGCTGTGGAGTGGTATTAGTAGATTTTTCTTTTTTATTGGCGGATCCCGCTACAGTGGGAGGCTTAGAAGGCTTAACTCGCGAATTTGGCGAATCCTGTCGCTGAGCTTTCCGCTTCTGTGTACTTTGAAAAATCGAGGCCACAGATGAAGTGTGTCCACTTGGCGGTGTACACAAAGTAGCAATGTCTTTAATTCTAATCAACGGCGGAGTCCCTTGACTGAGGGGGTTGCTTTCCTCCGATTCGTCTTCTGGTTGTTTCACCGCCGTAGAATTGCTCCGAACCCCATACCCTTGACTTCCAAAAAAATTCATCTTTAAATCCCGGTGGCCACTTCCATAAACTAGCTACTGCTGAGCTAAGGCTAAATTAGGTTGGACGAACAAGAATACTGAACCGCGGCGATACGTGCTGGTGAGTTGTTTGGTCTATCTACAGAAAAATAGAAAATTGTAATTAAACTAAACGTACTCAAGAAGATGTGCGTGAAAGTCTATTTCAATACAAAAAATAATAACAAATAAGGTATAACTTTTTTCTAACAGACATGATGAATTGAGGATGCAAAGGTGGGACCCTTAGAATACCAAAACTGTCGAAACATAATCGATTAGGGATTGAAAGCAAATACGCGTAAATAGTGCAATAATAAAACAAATGTAGAGCTAAACGCAGAGCGAGAACGGTGGTGATAATGTTCAACATAGTAAAATGTGTCTAACCTTGTTAGTTTTTGCTTCAGCTTTTTTTTTCTCTTATAGAAGAGCAGAAGTTAATCGGGAAGACGGAGAATTGCCAGATTCATTCAGGTGAATGCACCCAAGTGTTGATTCTGCGTGGCTGTGGTTATGAATGTCTTAATAAGTTTAACAAATAATCGAATTTGGTTATTTGTAGTAATAATCAAGTTCGGAAGTAAAGGCAACAAGGCAAGGCTATGTTGCCAAATAATGTAATCCTATTCCCAACAGTCAATATCAAACAAACATAAAGTAAATAATAAATTTCGAGACAGATTATAACCGACCTTGTATGTTATCTGCGTCGTTCGACTTCCTCCTAGTCCTACAAAAGTGCTATCACATTGTTTCCGCCTGCAGTGGCAGTCAGCATCCGCAATGTTTGTCCAGTACTATCAGCGTTCAACCCTTCCTTTATCACCAGTGCAGTTAGGAGAATATTCATACAGAGCTGAAAGAAACCAACGCGAACGAAGCTAGGATGACTAACGAAAGTTGGTTTACAAGTCACAACGAATTAAATCACCAACCGGTTATTTAACTCGTTGCCGTTTTCTAGTTTATTCTACTTTAGTAGTTTACTAGTTTTGATTACGTATCAAACAAACCTTAAGAATCTGTATAAGGTAATACAACAAACCCTAAATTGTAATTCTAAATATAATCTTAGTTAATCTTTAATTTCCTCACCACTCTTCTCTTCCGTGAGATTATCAATCAGTAGTGTTGCTAGATCTAGATTCAGAGATTGGAATTATAAATTGTGAAGATATCTATACCGGGCACGGGCGGGCAGTGGAAGTTGTGGTTTCTCGTCCTAACGTAACGTGTCTTCTGCTTATTTGCTGACCTCGTCTTCTTTCTTTTCTTTCACGTTCACACAGAGCCTGTGAATCTACAAAACAAGAAAAGTGTTTCTATTGTTCTAATTTTATTATTATCTTCTCGTAGAACCTTTTCCCTCTCCTCCGTGGCCGTAGCATTTCTCCTTTTGTGTTTACCGTGACGCCGCCGAGCTGTTTGTAGCCGTTTTTCTGCGTTCAGCTCAGCCCTGGTTCAGCTAAAATAAGTTCATTCTGTTTCTGTAGTTTGTCTTTGTAAGCTGTGAATGCGATTATTGCATTATCGCGAAGCGAAAAAGTTGTTTTGTTTTATTTTGTTTTATTTCGTTCAACTTCGACGATGAGATTTCATAAAAACCCGCCAAAAATTAACAACAAATATTCCACCAGAGATCACTCAACTTATTGACTCTTATCAACATCAAACTTCCAGTGGCGTTTACCATTTCAAGTTAAAATTCTAAATAATCTTATCAAATAAATATGATTTCTAACTACCGTGTGGTCAACTGCTAACTACTATTTTTTAATTCCCCCCTCTCCCTCCCTCTGTCTCACTTGAGGGAGCAGATGGAAAAATCGTAGTCAGCAGTTAATCATACGGTACTAATTAGTAATTAACAAATATCAATAACTCTCCTATCAAACATTGACCTTTCTAGAATTGATTCAATGCTGGCAATATTATATTGCAATATAATTTCCCAGTGGTTTATTACTCCTCAAATGGTATTTTTCTATTGTTCAGTTGCGCCAAGTTGTAACTCAAACTGCTATGCTGAAGTTGACCTATAAAATTGATAAAGCTTTTCATAAACAGCACAAGGCTTATCTTTATATTTATGAATCCAAGAACAATGGTAGAAGACATTTAGTTATTACCCCTACAATTCAGTGTCATGTCAATGGTACAATGTCAAGGGTCTAATCAAGCTCATCCCCACCCTCCCCTCCTGTTGATATTGGGGTTTCAGAGCCACCTGAGTCTGTGACCTTTGTAGATGCAACAGATGGGAAAGCAGATCTTTTCTGCGTTCCTCTGCTCTTGTTGACAATTCCACTGGAATAGAAGACCTTGATGTAGAATCCATCATAGTATGCCGTATGCTTCCACTGAGCATTCAGAAATCCGTTCACGGCGCTCATCTTTCCTTGAAACCGAATCTTGTGGTCTACTATCGAGAACGACCCTATTCCCGTACATTTGAGCGCCAATAACCACCGCAACCGACAAAAGTAGGCTGCAAAGTCACTGTCATTCATCGAACAATACTCCAAGTCCAACTGATTCAGATAACGTGAACAGACGAGGAGACGAGTTAGTTGACACGGTGACAATCCCACCCAGGCAAATGAAAGTCGACTCGCTCCCAAGACAGCTCCAATGTTCTTCAGTTCGTAGTTTGTGCCCAGGACCTCATCTTCCTTGCAAAACAAAGTCAGGCGAACAAGATTCTCGCAGGCAGAAAAAACCGATAGGTCAATCACATTTTCGCGTACGTAGACCCCCGTTCCAACATTTCCACGATTCACGTTGTGCAATTGCAGTTCTTCGAGACTCTCAGCACACCCAGAGATGATAGTCACATAGGGATCCCAATTTTCAGCAATTTTAAGGTTAAGGTACAGAGTAACAAGGCAAGGGGCCCTTATTAAGCAACCCGTCCAAAAGAAAGCAAATTTGTTGACGCTGAGGAAAGCATTCTTGAGTTCCGGGAAACCAGTCCAGGAAACGAGATTGCCATGCTCATGTGGGTGGACTTCATGGAGCAGTTGCTGTGTATGTGACTCTGGTCACAAAACATAAAAAAAAGTAGTATGTAATATTTTCTCTTCAATCTATTGTCTACCGCGTGATCAATTGCTAACTTTAATTTAATTCCTCCGTCCCGGGAGGGAAATTTTAAAATTAAAGTTGGCAGTTGACCACACGTAGGAAATCGAATTCGGACGAGAATAAGTCTCGAAACTAATGGTTTTTTACCTATTTGTACTCTGATGCTTGACTGAGATGCGCTGATCTTATCGATTGAGAATTGAGACGTTGATGAATGTGACTCCAATACCTCTCGAACGTCACTATGACTCAATTTCGTGAGCCGTTGGTTGATTTCAATGTGCAGATTGACAAGGGTTTCAGCGTTCCTGTTTACAAATTCGGCCAAAAGTTCATGGAATGTCCTCAAAACTCGTTGAATTCCTGGGGCTGGACGGATGCTGAATTCCAAATTCTTCAATGTCGCCAACTTCATGTCTTCTGTGAAGAGGGATCGGATCGCATCACACATGCGCGTAAATTCCACTGGTCCTAACTTGGGGAACCAAAAAGAATTTGTTTCTTTAGAATTCTAAGTACTTTAGGTTAATCATAGTTATTGAGTGGAACCGCTGTGGACTGGACATGAAGGGTCTTTACGAACGGGAGGGCACCAACTGTCAAACCCTGGTAAGGATGTGCGACCGGAAACATTGGAACATGGTGACGTAAAATGTGGTGGGCGAAATGAATCGCGAGGAACTGGATATGGTGGGAGGATTCCAAAATATAACTGGCATAGCGCGGTGAAATATCACCCAGGATTTCAAGCTTCTGTAGCAGAAGTGGATGGATGAGAAACTGGGTAATTTTTCCGTTGTGTTCTGTTGTCAATTTCTTGACACGAAGGTGCTAGAAAATTGGTCAACAAAAATTTGTCAAATAAAATTTGGAATCCAGCATCGTAATTTTTCTACTGCTGGCTCACCTGAATTCCGACTTCAGAAGCGAAGTTGAAGCTTGGTTTTGATTCATCTACCGTCAGACTAAGACCCACGTTATGATCAATTTCAGATTTGATCCTACGGCAAGTGAGTCGAAGGGCAAGGAGCATTCCGATGGGTACTCGTTTCCAAATTTCAATTCGAGCCTGGCAGAAACTGGTTAACAAGTTAACTGTACAATTAAAGTTAACATATTATAAATTATGGAGTTAACTTACCTTGGCTTCAATTTGCAAAAGCAGAGAAAACTGTAGGATTGGAACTCGTTTAGGTTGGATCTTACCGTGCTTCTTGGACGCGTCATGTTGAACAGAATATTTTGGCTGCTTGGTCCCTTTCCCTTTAAACTGAATTGAATTTGACGAATGCATTTACACAAAGATACAAAATTTAGAATAAAATTAAAAAGTTAGGACTTGAAAATAAACCTAACCCAACCATGTGTGAATCTGTCATTTCCAATACCAACGATTTGTTAAAATTTGGAATTCTTTTTTGAAATAACCAATATTTTTATTCAATTATTACGAAATGATTCGTCGCTGATTTCACAGTCACACATTTTATTTTGAGGAAGCAGTTATTTGCAGTAATTTTTTTAAAATTAAAACTCGAAATTTTTAAATTATATAATAACCAACAATGTGTTATGTATCAACTAACCTACTATTTGTAAAATAGTAATTCTGAGTAAGGAAGGGAATTAGATATGACTCTAAAAAGATTATTCGTAATAATGTTCTTTTTTTTAAACCAAATTAGATAGTTAGGTCCTCCAAGAAATCAAAAGTAAGTAATTTTACAACCTTAGAAAAATTCTTGACTGATGTGTAGAGAAAGTACGAATTATTCCTACCATTTTCTTCCAGAACTTCCAGTTCTAGCTGTAAAAATGAGTAGAATTTTTTCTCTTTTAGTTATATTCTTTGCGTTTTTGCGATTATTACACATTAAGTTAACAAGTCTTACAAGTTTAGAAAAGGAAAACGACACCAAAATTGATCACAAAGGTCAAAATATCAGTCAAAAATTTTTGAAAGGTAATAATTAGCTCTTCCTCATACAAATGGCACCTATTGTAAGCAACGAGAAATACAGACGTTTAACGTAATTTTCGACAAAGAATTCCTAATTTAAATTTCTTCAATTATCATTCAAACCGGAAAACAAACTACACTTCAAATAATAATTAGGTAGGATAATTTGTATTTTCATTTTAGTAAAAGATTTGCCAGATTATGGGGCTTTTGGATACGTAAATTCTACGTTCTGGTATTTTTTTTTTGAAGAACACGTGAGGCCCCTTAGGAGTGAGAAGACGAGAGTCATAAAGAAATGCCGGGCTTACCAGGAAACCGCTACAAAAGGCACCTTAACTTAAAGGAGGCTACCAATTCCTACCTTGTGAATTATTATAATTTTGTAAAATTTGAATAATTGTGTCGTATTACTAATAATTGATTTCTTCTAATTTTAGAATTCGAATCCTTCACTTTGCATAGTGCCACTCGGATCAAATTGGAATCCTCCTGAGGTGGAATCCGGAAGTAAACCGGGATCCTCTTCTTGCTATTAAATAAAAAAAACAATGAATTCGATGTAAGTATTGAAATCATAACTTGAGTACAGCTGGACGACGCTTACATCATCAGAGAAATAGTTTTCAATTATATCGTATGCAATTTTATAAATTTCAATATTTTCATGGTTCTGCAGAGCTTCTATCTTGTCCAGTCCTTCACACTCCTCGATCATTGTACAGACACGTTCCAATTCATCTCCTGTAGCCATTTTCAAAATGTTGTGAATCCCATCCAAGACAACTTGAATTACCTGAATTGATCAATTATGGCATATAAACGATAAATATTTAAAACATATATTTACATGCAATTATTTTAAAGTGAGTTTGTGGGTATTTCCGATTTCTATTTCTCATGTGAATTTTATCTTTCATTTCTCTTGATATCCTTTACCTGCGAATCCTTGCAACTGAGAAGTTTGCAGAATGGCGCAATTACGTTGGCTCTCACAAGGAAAATTACTTGCTCTTTATTTCCGCTGATCGTCATATTGCTTACGGCCCAAGCAGCTTCTTTTTGAGTTTGAAATTCACCCTGCAATTCCACATAATTTAAATCATTTAATAAAAGAAACAACCTTAAAGACAATGATTTTTGCAATTATACCTTCTCCAAGTGATTGATAATCAAGGGAATCAGACCTCCGTCAATAACTGCCTGAACTTGGGCATGGTTTCCGGCCGTAACGTTGGACAGGAACCAAACAGCCTCCTAATTTATGAAACAAATGAGATACGTACCGATGAAACACATGTCGAATCGAATTGCTTTCCCTCCAAAGTTGATAAAATCTGATAAATGCGTCAAATCTAGGTACCTTGCATATCTTCTCCTTGGCGTGATTCAGTAGCCCATGAAAGTGAGACAAAGCGTCGCAGTTTAGAACCGCTTGAGTCTGCTCATCAGTACCAGTCACAATATTACCAACCGCTCGCACAGCAGCCGTCTGCACCTTGACCTCCCGGTGAGAGAGTAACATAACGAGCTTAGGCAACACTCCGCTATCAATTACCATTTGAATTTGTTCATTCCCCCCGTCAGTCAAGTAGCTCAGAGCCCAAACAGTGTCAACTAACACCTGAGTTAACAATACAATTTATAACAATTTAAATTCACATGTACAGCTGATAATCATATGACCAGAAATAAAACTTACACTGGTGTCAGTATGATGGACGAGAACGTTCAGTGCGGGTAAAATGTCCCGTAGCGTTTGTGCGGGCGGTGGAGGATCTTTATTTCGACACAAATTGACAATAACCCAGGTGACATTGCGCAGGAAAGTTATAGGGATGTCGGGTTGAATGAACTTAAGGAGTGGAGTGACCATGCCCAAGTTAATCACAAAATCACGCAGTACGGGACCATCTCCGATAATGTTCCCTATACAAAAAAAAGAAGGTTTTCACAATGTTTTACTGTAGGAGGACCCGCAGAGAAACTAGATGTTATGAATTGCGTGTTTACCCAAGGCCCAGACTGCTTGTTCACAGACGTTTTGATGCGGTGATCCCAACAGTCTTAGAAATAGAGGAACTGCACCAGCCTGCACGACCGCATTCGTTTGTTGTGAGGACCCAGATGCAATATTAGTAAGAGCCCATGCTGCCTCAAATTGAAGTGCTGGACTGTACAAAAGTAAATTGAAAAATTAAAATAACACGAGACTGAAAAGGATTTGTTGAGAATGGATTAGAATTTGTATGTATTCATTACTTTGTCGTTTCTTGCAGACAATTTACTAAGACTGGTAGAATACCACACTCAATGAGAGGGTCGATTGGAGGATTTCGATCAGAAGAAAGTAATTTCCGAACCGAGGTTACTGCAGGGTATTGAACTGCTTCATCCGGAGAATTCGCTTGGGTAACTAAAAGGCTGAGGGTAGCTGGTGATATCTGTAATAAGATTAATATAATCAATGAAGGCACATAACATAAAGAAACACATTATCAACGATGGTGAAAAGAAGACGACGTTCTGTATGAATAAATAGGCGGAAAGCTAACCAATTTGTCATTATCTTCGTCCGGCACATCGGCAACTGGCACATTTCGTCGCTTTAGGAGAGTTTCGTCACGCTTATTCTTCCGAAGTTCCACAGTTACCTCATTACGTCTGCGCCGCATTTCCTATAACGACAAAGAAGAATAAATTATCAGTTTTCAAGTTTATATGCCAATATAAAAGTAAAAGATAGTTTAATAGACAATCCAACAATGACAATTGGCTACTAACATCGTTAACACCTGCACTAACTTTCCTAATGCAAGTTCGGCAATAATTTTAGGATACTGAATGGTGGCCTTAAAATGGCGACCAGTAACATTGAATGTTTCCAGCTCGTGAAATTAGGATCATGTGCAATGTCATAATGTAAACCCTTACGTCTTGGTCTTTTCCCTTGTTCTTGAAGCACTCCATCCTGGATTTCCCATCCCCAGAAGCTCCAGACATATCGAAGGATATTTTAACGAGATCGTACTTTTGATATTAACGTTTACTTATTACAGCACGAGACACGATCTACTCTTGTACCGTACCCAACCCAACCTTCCTCGAATCCGCTCACACAAATCTACGTAGAAGATATTGAGAAAGAACCTGGAAATTATGATTTAGAAGCAACTTGTTTGTGAGTTTCCGACTTAATCTTGTGTATCCTATTGTTTCGGTTAACACTAATAAAATTAATAATCAAATTAGATTACACCTTGTCCCGTTCAAACAATTGACGGAAGATCTATCGTGAAACGAACGTGACGTGCAAATGTGAGAAAGGAAGATTGAGCAACGGACTAATTCGAAGGTCGGCACTTCTAACACCTTTCCGTTTTTATTGTGATACTGCGCAGAATCAAGCCTTTTTTCCGAAGAGTTTTTTTTTATTTATTTCTTTATTATTTATTTAAGCTAATTAAACAAAATCTAAAAGAACACACCGGTCCAAAGACGTCGTTAAAATTACTTACTACACCCCAGAAATTAACCCTACACCGAGGAGGCCGATAAAAGTTGGATGTTAGGAAACCGGAAACCGGACCGACTATATGCTTTAGGGTTACTTTGGGGGGAGGGGTGTAGCATTTGTAGCAAGTAATTAAAATTACTCGCCATTGGAAGAAATTACTTGAAGACGGGAATAGGTATTCCCGTCTTCGGACGGGTTTGTTTGGTTCTAGTCTAAATAAGGGTCAAATATCAAATCAAATTTTTTGGTCGCTCGCTCTCGCGTGACATTTGAGATCTTGTGGCTATAAGTGCGTGAGCATGTATGCATGAATCCTTTCATGCGTCCTTTCATGGATGAGCCGAGGAAGATGGAAGAAAGAAATTTTTTTTAAACTAAAGAGAAACGAGGGGTGGTAGGACTGGAAGAGTTCAGAGGACGATCCACCAACCACCAATTTGGTTTTCTAACAATTAATTCCAAAGACGAGTCTGAACTAAAACCAGCGATAATTTAAAATGAATTTTAATTTCTAAAAATTAATTATAATGTAATGAATAACCATTGCAATTAAATCGTAGTTACATTAGACTCTTATACCGTATAATAATAGGTTATAGTAATTACACAAATTAATTACTGTCAAGTTTTCTACCTTGACAGTTAACAATCAATGTAAAGAATGATTTCAAACGTAATGATTTACATCCATCCGTCATTCAGCAGATGTAAGAAAAATCTTTGAAGCTGGAATTTTTCTGCCGAGATTTGGTTTAGTAGGAAGTTAAAAGAACGCAGGAAAAGATGAAAAAGAAAAACTCTTTGTTGATTGTTCCTTCCATAGAGGTCACGAGTCTCAAGTTTTTGTATCTAGAAAAAGCCAAAGCAATTCAAACGTCATAGCCCACTCCCACAGCCACAGAAAATGACATTTATGTACCCCCGGGCAACCCCCGAGGATATCAGGTCGAGGTCAAGCTTGAGTTGAAAATGTCAGGGAAAATGTCTTCTTCGGTGTCACTCACTACCACTATCGCTATCACTACTTCGAAAATTGAGAAGCACCTGCTGCGGTGTCGGTTCCGCAAGGTGTCTTTCAACAAATTTCGAATCTTGATTTGACCTTGATCAAAATCCAATTCCTGTCCCTCGTCGCATCAAGAACAATTTTTGTGGTATCTAAAAATCCGTCCAAGAATTTCGTACTCGAACGTCGCGTGACAAGTATTTTCAAGACATCTAGGAAACATAGGAAACACCTTAGGTCACTATTTTTATTACAGCTTCATTGCATTGGTTGATTCAAGGTTAATCACGGAAGATTCTAGATTTTTCTAGGTTGCGATAATCTGCGATGTTTGAATGATTATCTTTCGTAAAAATTCCTGATTCCTTAAGTAGGTGTGTATTTTCTTGGCTCTTTTCTACTTACTCATCGCATCAGCTGTGATTTTTCGTTAGCTTTGTCCTTTGTTTACTGTTACCGTGTTCGTAAAATGTTGAGTGTGCCCTCATCTCACATCTGGTCTGACTGATGGATTTGATTGTATCATTTGATTAGCGTTATCAAGACGAAAACAATCGAATGAACAAGGAATAAATTGGGCGAACGGTGATTTAGGCTCTAAACACTAAATCTTAGGTTCAACCTCTTATGCTGTGCCACGTGGCGTCTGACGCTGACCTTTGTACATGGAATCGAAGTGTTATCTATGTGTTAGCTCAGCAGCACAAAGTCAATATCCGAAAGATCCAGTTGATATCGCGAATAAATTCTCCCAAGTGCAATGAATCACCATTTCAAGTATTCAGCAATCAGGATCAAATTAGGCTTTCATTTAGTACTTTGATCAGTATTTGTGTTTCTTTCAAGCAGTCGGATGACTGATGGCTTCCTCAAGTGGACGATGTTAGATTGGTACATGTGGTGACGTGAGTTATAAATTTAATTATCATTGATTTCCCAACTGCGTAGCTCGCTGCGAATTCTTTTCGATTTCAATGCTTATGATATGTAATGATTCTTTATAGAGTCGTCTTTCAAGGATTGCATCCAGTCCAACACTACTCGAATTTGGATAAATAACTCCATATAAAGCTCGTTGTTGTACTTGTGCCGTGTCCAGTCCATCAAAACATTGTGAGTCTAACGGATCAACGAGTGAGTGTAAGGAAAATCAAAGCGTTGAAGTGCCCTTGACAATTTAATTTAATTGACGGAGGAAGTTGTCTATCAGGTATCAGAAAGTTCTCGCATCGCAGGGATGCGAGAGTATGAATTGATGCACATCCATACCGAAACCCCAAATACTGAAACTGCTCAAGTACCAAAATTCGTCAACAGGCACCACGATCTGAGCGATGACCGTAACGAAGTAATTGAATGTGAGCTAAATTTATATGGTCCCTCTGTATCAATTTCACATCACCTACCGACCACTACCACTTCAACCACTATAATTATCCAAGAGAAACAATCGTTGATCTACCGACTATCACGTAACTTTACAATTACGGGAATTCTGGGATACTTTAACGGAGGAAGAGCCCTCGACTCCAATATAAGACAAGATCCAAACATGAAGCTGAAACAACGCTGGATATTGCTTATTTTCATTCTGTCTTGCATAGTGCTAATTCTGCTGCTGTCGTCAGTCAAATTTAGAACTTTAAAATCGGCAAGTCAAGAACTCGGCATTACTTTGAAATTGGAGGCATTAACAGATCGGGAGAAGGTTTGTCGAAAATTGAATCGAATTTAGGAATCTTAGTGGCACAGGAAGCTAATTTTTTGAAACTTTTTTAGTGTCCAGCCTGCTTTGGAGTAAATTTATGTCCAGCCATTTTTAACGAAGAGATTGAGCTCAATGACTGGAATAAGTTTTCGATTAGTCGAACTGTAAATGTCAAGAATATCTTCTTTGCCACGTGGAAAGATGAAAAAGGGGTTGAGCGTCAGGTAAGATAACAATAGAATAATGACAGCACAAAGAACCAAAGAGTTAGTAAAGGTAACTTTATTGGTTTTCTAGATCGTATTGAAGAAGTTAGCTCACAACGAGGAATTGGATGAACTGGACAAATCAATTTGCGATCGGCAGCATGGACATGAGACGTGTGACGTCTCAGACTCTGTCATTGACCTCATTGAAAAATACAAACTGGAACAGCTGACCTCCGCACATGATTTTTCTGATAAAGGGATAATTCTGAACGGAGAACTTATAGGACATGGATCAGATTTGCTCCTTTGTCCATCACATCGTAAAATGGATTTCGTCGTGGAAGGAGGACGTAAGAGCTTGAGAGGTCAACATCATGATACAATTTTGGCAAATATGCTGACGATGATGCTACTCAATCCGGAACCCCTTTTGCTTCAAGTAATTCTGTGTTTACCAGTATTAGTAGTAGTTCACAGAATCAACAGGCTAGAGACGGTTTTTCATTTTTTTGGATTGCACTTTTTAGGCGTTTCCCAAGAGTGATGGTTGGCCTTTCCCAACTTACTATGGAGCATGTAAGGTTGAAATTATTTAATATTAAATACGTTGGAATTTAAATTTGATCCGTCAATTCCTACAGGCGGTCGTATAATAGCAGAAGAGTACGTAGGAAGGCGTTTGACAACTTTCGTGGACGAACCGTTTGTTGTTAGAGCATCTTTAGCGAAGCAATTACTTGAGATGGCTACAAAATTCTACGACAATCCTACCAATTTTATCATATATGTTACAGACGTCAGTCCAGACAACTTTGCTGTTGAGGAAGATACAGGCAGAGTTTTGGCAGTTGACTTAGAGAACTTTATTGTGGTGGACAAGGAGATCTTAATTAAAAGTAAGACTTTTAGCAAGCAAGAACTTTAATTATTAAGCAACTTGTTAGATCTAGACTGTTAGATATTGGACAGGCGCTGTAAAAAAAAAATTCCATTCGTGTCTAGGTACAAGTCCTGAATATGACAAGCTTCTCGAGGCTGAATCCACGCCCTGCGGAAGAGACGGTAATGCAGAGAATCTGTGCTTCAGTTACTCTGCTGAAGACTTATGCGTTTGGCCCCACACAGACCATAATTACTACTCAATATGCGCGGTATGACATTTATTTTTCTTTCAGGAACGCTTTTTCGCAGTACAATTTTATTGTGACTGTTTAAATTTGGTTTTTGCCTGTGTGCAGGGTTTATTGGCAGAAGGATCCTTGGCACATGCCTTTCCAGATGGTCTTTTGCATTCTCTACCGCCCGAATTCTCTACGAATCCTAAACTAAAGACGTTCCATGACGTTCTACTCAAGTGCAAAGACCCGAAGCTAGGGAATCCGAACTGGCACTATACTCGCGTAGAGGCAGCTGATGAACTTATTCACCAATTGGACATTTACTTGAAGTCACAGCAGAAGCAAAATAAGTAAATGCTGAGAAAGTTGCCAAACGCCATACAGAAAGCATTGCTTTCATCTCGCGAGCTTCCAATGCAATCAATAATCACGAGACGATAGTTAACGTGCTTCATCCACCCTCGCATTTCCATACTAGTCAGTCTACATAGCCAAAGAAGTCTTACAATTAGTTTACAAACAGTCTAATCTAATTAACCCATAAGTCTTATTCAGTTACGATAATTAATAGGGACAGCATTGTTCCTCGTAATTTTATACTTTTTTCAATGATTTGCTTAATATTCAATATTATGACTAAATCTGAATGGTTTTTTAAAATTAGTTGACAATAAAACTGTATTAGGCACAAAGCTATTTGGCCGAACTTAAAATTTTCTAAACTTTTTTCAGGTCTGTCGAATTAAGTCTAGAAGTTCAGTGTCATGAGAAACTGGCCAACTTTCTCTTCTAACTTGAATCGAGTGCCCCTGAAGTCCTGAACCCTTCGAAAAAATGTAGATCACAAAAGGACACCAGAACGTAAGAACTAATCCATGCGCTTTACCCTAGCACGATGGCGAATTACGCCTTGATCAATTAAATCGTAATGTTCTGCACAAAGTGAAAAATGTCAAACTTTTCAATCGTCTTTACACTTGTTATTACTCAAATAGGTGCAGCGATTACAAATGTGGTAGAGGTGTTTTGGTAGAATATTTAGGTGTTTATGACCATGACTTGTTAGCATTTGATGTCGAGATTCCATCCTGTTTCAAAAATGTTTTAAATGAAGCGCGATTTGAACAAGAAATGGAGCAATCAACGATTATCCTCTACTGTGTGGTCAACTCATAACTTTAAATTTTCTCCCCTCCTTTTCGCATGGTAAGGGAGAGGGGAAAAATTAAAAAAAAATAAAGTTAGCACTTGAACACGCGATAGTTCTGAATGTAGTGTACCTCGCCGTTCTGTGTGGAACGAAGATCCTGGCAGCAAGCAATAAAAATCTTCTTTTACTTCTGTGTATCTGAGCAGCGATTCATGAATTAAGTTGTGTGAAGTGCATGAACGGCCGGAAGAGACTTTGAGGACTGAGCAGGGATTCCAAAGATCACAGTAATCAAAGACAATGAGCATGTAATAAATACATAGAAGCCGAATTATAGAATCCAGTAACTTCTTCATGAACGACCTGAAATTAAATCATAATTAAATCCTGATAATTTTTATAACAATTTTGAAAGTTAAAATTTCCTAATTCCATTGATATTTAAATCGCCATCACTGGAAACGTTCTTTCCCAGCTTCTTTAATGTTTGGAATCGACAGTGTTGCTTGATTGAAGGCTTCATCTTCCCCTGGAGGTTGAAGCGATGCATTTAGCAAATTGTGGTAGGCTTGAAGTGCTTTAGTGGCCTCGTATGACCCAACAGGTTGTGGAACTGTCACACCTAGATCGTCCTCAGAAGCCATTGATTCAATTGATCCAAGGTTAAGCGTTCTTCTGCTGATCCAATCTATTCAGAATTCATTTTATCCCTAAAGAATGGGTTTTTGTGAGCAGTTTCAATGGAGAACAGCTTGACAAAAATTAAAATTAAAACTAATTGTAAAGACCCGAGAAATGATTGTTTGGAAAGATCGTTCCTTGGCGTGGATTCCATGACACATTACAAACAATTTCTTTGAAATTTGTAATTTTTATTTTAAGGTCAAAGGTCAAAAAAATTCTTCCCCTGTTGGGAAAACATACCAAAAATAAATTCATGTGTTTATGATGTCCAGAAATAAAGTGACGACGCCACTTTTGAACTTTCCGTTTTGCAAAAAATTGCTCTAGGTTATCTGGGAAAATCAAACGAAGCGTTGGATTTGCTTATGAGAATGAAAAAATCTGCAGGTTTTAAGATTCGAAGATTCGATTCTCTTCAAACTAAAAATCCATCGTCGTTTTTTTCTTCTGTTGTAGCGTACAAAATTTTTAAATTTTAATAAACATAATAATAATAATTTTGAAACATGTCGTTCAAAAAAATTTTTTGAACGAAAAGTTTTTCAAAAATTAACAGAAGATGCTTTCAAAATATTTATTATGCTTTATATTTGAAAGATTACGAATATTATTGCAAAGGATTGATAATCGTTTTGTTTCAGTACGTCTTTTTATTTTCCACGAATGAATTCCAGTGTTTAACCACGTGTTTCTTCCAGATTTTGAAACCAAAGTAGGAGTTGTACTCCAGCGATTCTTCTCGGATCAGAAAAATTCCAGGTCCAGGTCCATTCAGGATATTTATGAGGAATTGGATCATGGACATCATAAGAACAATTCCAAGGACCAATCTATGATTCAATAGAATTCAACAAATAAAATATTCAATCCAATTGTTAAAAGGTGTGTCCAAATAGTCCAAAAGTTACCCAATTCTCTTCAAAATAAAAGCTGTGGCGAATAAGACCCATTTAAGAACATTCTTGGCCATGACCAAAGCCTCATTACGCCAAGTTGACTTAATGCGAGCTTTTTCTAAACTCTCGATGACCTCTGACACCACATCAGCCTCAATTTCGCTCACTCCAGCTTGCTGCGCAATTACAGATTCGTCCAAGTAATCCGGAGTTTCATCAATAATACCGTCCATCTCCTCCATCGTTGAAGTTGTAGATATTTGATTGCAGAAGTCAAGCGCAAAATCTAAATATTCTTCGAAATCTGCTGATGCATTTCGCAACAAACCAACAACACTGAATAGCATAGCACACAGCAGCAGCAGCGCAGTGTCGCGGCTGAAAGTAAATATTTACGAAAACCGTCAAATTGCCCACCATTGGCTGAGCAACAAAAACATACTTTACCTAAAATGGAAACCGCTGTATGCCTTCGGCAGGTCATGTGTCCCGAGTCCATGAACGACGCGTCGTGTCACGTCGTCACGTCGCGACGTGAACTTGGACATGGCTTCACACGTGCCTAAAGGTTAACACCTAAATTTTACATAGTGCTCTTTATGTGCACTGATAGAAACGAATTTCCCTTACTCTTACGACAGAAAATTATTTGCAAATACGCCATTTTTGTTTTCGGATTTGCACACCTTAATGATGTAGTTGATAGGTCATAATTACTAAAAATCAATTTTTATTTATTAAATAGAATTCTCTTGTTTTAATGGTGATCCGTCCCATTAGCCTTTTTAACCCAATGAAAATTGTTGCGAAGGGACAAAAATTATAATGCGGAGATGAGTACTAATTGTGAAGAGAAATAAATTATTCAAATACAATTTTATTCTAAATCGCGTTCACTTCCAACCCTGTGTTTGGAATTTTCTGTGAACTTTTCTATTCAGCATGGTGTCCACTGTAAACGGCTCTTTCCTCTGGCTATCTGGAGCTGGACTTCCAGCTGTGTAGGGCAGAAGCCGAGCTTTGGCCTACAGCGGAAGCTTCGAACGTAGCAAGTCATAGAGGGAAAGTAACATTTTCTTTTCTTCTTCTTCATTTAGGTCTCCTGTCTCCATTGACGAAGGTCGCTTCACACGACCCTTTCGCAGTGCTCCGAAATTTTCCCAAAATGCTCCAAATGGATTAACCAATGACCTGATTTCCGCTACAGGAGTCAGTAGGAGACCATCTCCCGTCGCTGGGCCATGACCTCCCAATTCCTCTGAAATTCCAATCGGGTTGAAGGTTATTGGCATTCGATTCCCAGGAGCCGATGGCGTGGGTTTGGGTGTCATTTTCGGAGTTCCGGTTGTAGTAATTTCGGAATCGACTCTTATTATCGGCTGAGCAGCTGCAAAGGGTTTCCAAGGACTGAATTTTAATGAGCTGGTTCCACCATTTTTAGTGTCCTTTGACAGGAAGTCATCAACTTCAACTTGATCTGTTTCTTATTTACCGTTTTTCATTACTTGAGGACGCTTGAACCAGGGTCCAGAGGCTTGTTCAGGAAATGAGCCACCTTTGACATAATGGAGAAGTGTTGCTTGAAGATTTCTGAAAAACGATAGATTTCCAGGTGGAATTTTGAAGCGTGGTCGCTGATTGAATGAGTAAGAGTGTGCTGAGGGTTGTATGTCTACGAAATTTGTAAATTGTGGAAGAGAATCCATGTCAACGTGGTTTGAAATTTGGTCAACGGCCACCGCTTGCAGAGGGAAGGTCATACAGAATAGAATGGAATTAAAAAATATGAAGTGAAAGTTAAATAGATCCATTAGAGGGACGTAGGAGATGTGTTGTCTCCCTCAACAGAACTTTCAGTTGAAGGGTGAGCGTTCAAGTAACAAATTTCTTCATAGTGGGGTCAAAGGTTAAAAAACCCACGAAATTCGGCCCTAGTTTTACTTAAATTATTTAAATAGTTTTATTTATTTGCTCAATTGAACCAAGGTTTTTCAATGAAACCAACAGGGTGATTGATTATTCCGCTCCTTCTTTCACGGACTGAACCATTTCTCTTGTCAAGTTTTCTTTTTATGCTTTCAGATCTGCGTGTCATGTCCACCCTCGGACACAAGATTCGGAGAATGTGTGGGCTTATATGTCGTCAGCACCAGGCTACATTCGGGGATGACTCGTGCCTTACAATTAGTTACTTCGGTCACCCACGAGTCCGGGCAGGCTTAAATGACAAGAATCCACTCTAACTGCAATTCTTCAAAAATGTAATCAGCGAAAAAAGAGCGCTATTTGCTGGAAGTGCACCTGTAGGTCGGAAATTCCTGATAAAATCTAATGCACACTTTGAAATGCTAGGAACCAAAAGTTACCCACTTTTACTTCAAATGTCTCTACTATTGAGCGTGTCGTGTGATTCAAGTGTCACACAACTGACTAGTTTATGTTTATTTCGGGTTTTAATTTCTTTTAATTGTCTTAAACGGTTTCAAGTCAAAATTTTATTTATTAATTCTGTTCAGGAATCTAAAAATAAAAACGCCACAGTCCTCCGCTCCATATTTTTTTTAAGCCATGGAAGTTACGCTTGAGCCGCCAGGGAATTACCTAGAATTCTTTCTAATTCCCTACGCGTGAGCTAAATTCCGCAAGCGTTAAACAATATGTCAGGTCGAATTGTTTAAGATTTGCATTAGTCAAGTTAGGACTAAATTGAGCGGCGTTGGTAGAGGGAGGGGAATGAGCACGTGGTAGTGACAATTTCAATAAAACCAGTTTACTTCCTGGCTTGTTTAGTACATGTCGTTGTCATTTCACAACAAGTTTGGTCAAAGAGAACTTTGACCTGTCATCTATTAAAAATTAACAAGCGAGTTGACAATATTTAGTAGGAAATGAGGTCATGCGATGAGACTCATGTTAATACCTTGTACGTCGCATCGGTAGACAGGAACAGAACAAGAAAACGAGTACAATTTGGCCAAATGACGACACCACCCAGAATATGAACACAATTTACGCCTCATCGCAATAAATTAATCCAATTCTGGGATCTGAGAACGACTATTTCCCCTTGGGGCTAATTGAATTTATGATATTCTGTTGATTGACTATGCAGAAAAGCATTTGACAATACAGGTTCACTTCCGCTTTTTAATCCTCAACTGTTTGTTTTACAATTCCGGAAATGAACTAAATTATTCAATTGTTGAAATGCTTGGATCGATTCCGTTCTGATTGTACTCGAGGATGCTGTTGAGGTTGGATAATAATATGGAATGTTATGGAATTTCATCTCCGCCTGCAGTCACTCAACAACATCCCTCCAGCAAAAGATTCGGAATGCAATTAGATTCTAAATTGCAATTAATAAGCATCAACAACTTTATTGGATCTTGAAACTTCAGGAATTTCTAGTGCTTGCTTTCTGATCTGGGGTCATGTATCGCCAGGAGAAGGTTCAATTCAAGAAGGATGTATCTCCAGGTCACCTTCCGTTCCGACATTATTATCACCACCAACAGCAACAACCAATCATAACATCTACCAGGGGTCAGAGGCCAAACCGAAGCGAAAAGACGCCCTGGAACTTCGGCGGAAAACTTTGGATTTACCGTAAGATTTTCCAAAATTTGAATGCGCTTGCGCCGCTGTTATTATTTCAATTGTGCGGTTAATTGTCTTTACAAGTGTTCCTTTTTAGTTGGAATAATTACGGTTTACTTGACGCTGATTGCAATTGTCATTGTTCTGATTTTGGTTTTGCTCCCGGGTCACAAAAACCAAAGCGAAAGCATTCGGGAGTTCAACGATCGGACTACAGTAACACCAACTAACGGTAAAAAAAACTTTACAGAAATTAAGCCGGATCACTGAAATTCTAAAAAATTCAATTTAGGACTGAAACCCAAGCTGTGGACGGGGATCGACCCACGTCGTAGGAATGACCTTCCGGTCAATGCTATTCTAAGAATCGCTGAGGCCAAAGACAGGTCCGAGTACAACAGCAAAATCTTGGATGTGGACGAAGTGCAAGTTTAATTCAATCTTTAAATTTATTAAGTCATTTCTGAAAAAACTTACAGAATTGTTGCCTATAATTGTATGTGCAGATGCTTTAATTAGTTTGTCTACTTTAATAAATCCCCTCCACTCTCAACCCAATCCACAGTTCCTGGATAGACTCTGTAAAATTATTTAAAAAATAACTTAAAATATATTCCTGGTTTATTCTTTGTGAATTAAAGTCAAAGCATTAGCTTACATGACATTTTGAAAGCCAGCTTGGGAAAGGAGATGTGCGCCCTTAGTGGCTCGAATGCCTAGTTTGCAATGTGTGACAATGGTTTGGTTTTGGTTTGGTTTGGAAAAACCATACCTGGACTGGAATTCTTCATCTGACAGGTGGATTGCCTGTTCTAATTGTCCTACTGGAAAGAAAAATCCCAATTCAATTCAATTAGATATCCAAAGGAATTTTGCGCTGGAATTGGTGGGTGTATTATTTACGTGGGATGTTCTTGGCATCGTTCGAGATTCGTCCATCCTTGGTGAGTTCAGCGGGTTCTCGAACGTCAATTACGAGTGTACTTGGGTTCGATAGTTCTTTTCTTATTTGTTGAAAAGTCAATTGGATTGGAACTCCTGTAACAAAAATCAAGTCGACCTTAGTGATATTGTTTTCGGATAAAATATACCGTGGGGTCAACTGCTAACTATAATTTATTATTTTCCCTCTCTCCCTCATATGGGAAAGAGAGACGCGAAAATTTAAAAAATTGTAGTTAGCAGTTGACCACATGGTAGTACCAGGCCAGGCCTGCAATTCATTATTTAACAACTGCATACTTTTCTTTACCTTATGACTTCCAATAAACATACAATGCAATAAACCAATAGAATTAATCTTACGAGGTTTGGCTGGAGCAGCTGCAGCGCCAAAGCGGCGGCAAGAAAGCAGCGATTGTGGTCGGACATGTAAATTTTGCACTGGAGTTGATAAAAATGCAAATGATCGATTAAAGACAAGGCTTACAACGTTTCGAATCATTTCGAACTACGAGATACAGTTAATTGGCCCAAAGTCAAAAAATTAAAAGTAAGATTTAATCGTTAAAAACTTCCCTAAAATGTAAAATGTAAAATAAAAGATAAAATGTGGATTTTGAGCCGAGTCCTCTGCAAAAAAGACTTTTCCGGCGTCGCGGTTCATCAATTTAAAAATATTTTCTTAAATTCTCAAACTTTTTGAAATGTATTACTGTAATACATATGAAAAATGACGCTCTGTGGATAATTGTTGATTAATTTAGAGCACATCGAATCCATTATCAATTAATTGCATTATTAACTAATTGGTTTATGAATTAATTGATGAATTTGTTAAAAAATTAAGTAATAATTGAGACACGGAGTCGTTTGCCTTGAGATGGGTCGTTGGCTGAGGGAGGAGGGGCTGGAAAATGCCATGAAACAATGTTGTGAATTAATAAGTTGTTATTAATTTGCGAGAACTGTCAACTGTTTTGTCATTTTTTGCATTTTGCGATCTGTTAATCAAGCGGAAGGAAGTAGATGTTGCAGTAATTTGGGTGGTGGCCGGTTTTGATATGCAAATTAACATGACACCTGCATCTTACTCGTGGTTCCTTTCCCTTTTTCTGTATTTGTGTATTTTGATCAAGTCAATTACGCAATTGTAGCCTAGAATCACACCCTTCCAATTCATTAAATCAATTTTCAGCCTTCCTTCTTCTTAATTTTTGGCAACAATTTATTTAGTCTGAAAGTTTATATAAGTGAGGTCAAATGCTAACTGAGTCAATAGTCTTTTGTTTGGATTCATAACAAACTAAACACTGTCTATTCTGGCTAACTCCGCCTCGATTCTCCATTGGGACAACCCTTATTTTAAGCACGTTCTGGAGAGGTTGAGTTTCAGCTTCCAGGATGAAGATTCTCCTATTGGTAAAGCGATATAATTAAACCGAAAGCAATAAATTATTGAAAAAAAAACTATTTGAATAGGGAAATAATTCTATTATTGAAGAACATTAGGGTAAAAATTTTAACCAATGTGTTTAAATGGGTTTAAACAATTAGGATTAATTTATTAAATTAAAGTTCAATCATGTATGTTTAAGTATTTCCTCAATACTTCCGCAGTTGTTGGGATCATTGGGAATCTTAGTTCAAGGGTCATCGGCTGAAGCACCTGTACAAGCTTACAGTACAATATCAGTAGGAAGACCATACTTGGACAACACCCAGAATGGAATCGACATCAACCAATTGCTCGCTTCCACTGGAGAAAAATTAACACCGTATGCACCACCTATTCTAGCGCAAAGCTACGCACCACCCCAAACAGGATACGCAGCTCCACCAAATTATGGACCGCCGCCTGCACTTTCAGAGGGGGCATATGGTCTTCCAGGATATCCAGAGGATAAACAATTTTTAATCAAGAAACAAATTTCAATTCATGTTCCACCACCAGAAGCCGAATTCTACCCACCACCGCCTAAGTATGCGCACCCAAAAATCAAACCTGAAAAACATTATAAAATAATTTTTATCAAAGCTCCATCTCCGCCACAAAATTATCCATCCGACTATATCATACCTCCTCAACCGGAACAAAAGACGCTTGTCTACGTTCTAGTCAAGAAACCTGAGCCACCACAACCGCTGTCCTTCCCCGCATATACACCACCTCCAGAGTCGAAACCGGAAGTATATTTTATTAGGTATAAGCCGCCTGGTGAACACGCGCATCCGCCTCCACCAGTCACGCAAGAATACGAAGCTCCTCCCCCTCCTCCGCCACAGCAATATGGACCGCCTAAACAACAATATGGACCTCCTCCATCAATTCCGCAATATGCACTTCCCCCACCAATTTCAAATCAATATGGCCCACCTGCACCACCAGTAACTCAACAATACGGAGCGCCTTTGCCAGTCCCACAACCAATTTATGCTGCCCCACCCCCGGTAATATCAACGTATTCAGTACCTCCTCC
>JABASL010000049.1:10279-35272 GCA_019775825.1 Neanura muscorum | reverse complement strand
ACGTTCAGTTTTATTCTAACTGTTCCCAAGTCACGATATCTAATTTGCTACACACAATTCGTTACTTTGAAATTCGAAATTAAAGTTACTGCCAGTAATAGAAGATGGAATTGACAACGGAGAATCGGAACTGGCTCAGAAGTAAGCAACAGCTTTAAACAGAAAACGTGTACTGTAACAGAACGTGTCAACACAATTTCTTACAGGCTAACCTACGATATGTTCCACCAGCAAACCGACATAGAGGTGACCGAAATCCTATGAAAGCCACCACCGCGGCGAGATCGGAAACGGCTGTTCCCGGATTCCCCGTCGTGTTCGTCATCACCGAATTAGTTTGAATTTCAAAGTAACAAATTGTATGTATCAAATTAGATATCGTGACTTGGGAACAGTTAGAATAAAACTGAACGTGTAGTATAAGACTGAATTCAATTTAATTTAATTTGTAATCATAATTAACTAATTCCGTTTCATAAGTGAAGTCTTCAAGTAACACGTACTACAGTTGAACACATTGTTTGGAGTTTCTGATTTAAAAAAAATTAATTTTTTTTAATTTAAATTAAAAAAAATTTTTTTTTTTTTTATTTTAATCAAAATTAAATTTAACGTGTAATCCAACTGACGTTTACAGTAAAATGAGGTAAACGCAATAATTTTTTATTTTAAAAAAAATTTGTGTGGTATGTCTACCCCCTCAAAATACCAAAACCGTGGTGAAGATCGAGTTCTACTGACGGTACTCTGTCTGAATCCAAAACAGTAAACACCTCGTCATACCGAGCGCATCCAAGATGATCTCGGAATAATATTTTCTATGTAATGTTATTGTGAGCTACTTCGTACAGGTATCAACTCCTTTCTCTAAGCCACTATTTACTTCAGAAGATCAAATTAAAAATCGAATTGTTTTAAAAATAGGATTTATTACGCAATCATAACGAAGTTGTGCCCCTACTACAACAATACCAAAATGATTTTCAACTCATCCATACATTAGTTGTTAATACAAATATCAAAGTTATGACATTAATTATATTGGACCCATCTACTTGACCAAATAATTTAAACTTTCTATAAAAAAAAAGAGTGCTGCAAACAATTCGATAACCTCAACTAGTTTCGGTCTCTCGGTGTGGTTGAAACGGTCCGGATGCTAAGAGGACATTCCGTCGAGTAAAATGGAGACCATACATTGGGATATTTTTTGTTGGAAATTCTCCGATGAGGAGATGGGCACCCGTTAGTTTCTTCGCTTCAGGGGCAGTCGAAGCTCCGTCTTCGGATAAAAGATCCTCAGTCAATTTCGTAAAGTTCCATAATCGGACACAACAGTCCTGTCCACCTGTAGCTAGAACTGAGCCTTCCCGACTAAGGGTCATAGTATACACTGGAGCTGTGTGGAATGTAAGGGCAACAAGCAGACCACCGGTGGCAATATCCCACACAATAACTTTCGTGTCCATTCCACAGGAAACGAGGAAGCGGCCGTCATTTGAAAAGAGTAAAGAATCAACCATCCCCTAAGAAAAGAACGAGCCAAAAATTGACAAACAACACACCACAAATTGGTGGCTGCTCTATTAATACTACATGAATATTGGAATGCGCCTAAAATTAATTTACCTTGTGTCCAGTCATTAAACGAACACAGGACCCGGAAACACAGTCGAAAAGCCTGACGCTTCGGTCCGATGAGCCTGTAGCGACGTAATTGGAGTTCGGATGAAAAACTACAGCAGTCACATCTGCGTAGTGACCCGCAAAGAGCCGGAGAGGTTGGTGGTTATCGGTTGTCCAGAGTCTATTAGAAATAAAATCTTTTCTATAAATAAACTGGCAAATATTAAACATGAAGGTGTTATTAAAATCCAAATTATAATAACCTTGCCGTTCTATCTTGTCCTGCTGACGCAAAATAATAGCCCCCATGCGGAGAGAATACAGCTTTCCAGACAGGATACAGGTGTCCTTTGTATACCACTAGGCATGACCATGTTATTAAACTCCAAAGTCGAATTGTAGTGTCCTCCGATGTGGTCAACATCGTGGATCTAAGCAGGTGTATTTCATTTTTAGTTAAACTAAAGGTAACTTAACTAGAAAAAATCAGTGAATTGAACGGATTTAATAACATACTTATCAGGTGAGAAGTCTATTGAATAAACTGGCCCACTATGACCTCGCATTGTTCTCATGGACTCTCCTGTCCGATCATCCATCATACGAACAAGGACGTCATCTGCCTCTCGGTCAATTTCAGTTAGATCTGTAGCGGCTTTGATTTTCTTCAACTTCATTGGAGTCAGAGACCAGATTTTTATCAGAGCCGTAGAAAATCCGACGGCCATTAGAGATCCGTCATCGGTCCACTTAATGCAACATACCCTAACAAGAAATATTTAATTACAGAAATAATATTAGCAGGAGAGAGAGATTAAAATTTCTACTTACAAGTTGTCGACATTGAGAAGAGTGTACATGCAGATCGAAGGAAGTTTGTCCGATCCCAATGTTGCTCGTTTGGCGGACTCACGAAGTGCTTTAGCCTTTTCCAGTTTGTCAACGTCTCGCACTTCAGGTAGTGGCATGCGCGTTATCGGTGGCGCATTTGGGTCGTTTTTCCCTTTTTTAGACAGTCCTAACCAATCCTTTTTACCCTTCTTCTTCTTGTTGGAAGCAGTTTTCTGTTCCGACGAAGATGCTGCTGCAGCTGAGCTTCCCTGGGATGAGTTTGCCGAGGCAGTTGCACTATCTGATTTCTGAGAAGATCCTGGAGTTGACACGTTGTCTCGTGCCGCTGAACTGTCTGATGCAACTGAGCTCTCTTCATGATCTGGATCGACTTGAACATTTTGGAGATCCGGTTCCCGCAGCAGACCATGGAAGACTTTCGTTTTATTATCTTGCCGACATGCCTGGGGAATTAAAAATGCCGGACGTAAATTATGCTAACTCAAAATATTTATAGTGCCAAAAGAAAAGAAAATAATACCTCCCCCATGAAATGCCCTGACACAGCATTTATAGCAGTTTTTCCTCTGGGAACTCCATCATAAACTTCAACAAATAGTCTGTCCTGGACAACGTTTTGGACTAACTTCAGACGCTTCTCTTGTAAGAATCTTTTCAGGAGACTTTGAGCTTCTCGAGACATACGGACTACATATAAGTTACTCGCTGAACCTGTCAGAGTACAATTTAATACCCCATTTATACTACATTTACTCCCAATTTAATATCAAATGCAAACAGAAATCGATTAATGTTGAAGCTTAAGAAACCTTACTTTTTGAGGATGACAAGAGGCAGTTGCTGAGGGGTCGGAAGATATTTTCTGCACTCAAATGCTCCCTGGTAGTTATACTGCCAAGGGCTAAGATATCCGTGTCATGAAATGAATCTTGCATGACTGAGAATCGTGAAAAGAAGGCTCTGGACTGCATGACATGCTCGTTATATACCAGCTCTAAGTACATGTGTACAAATACCGGCCACAGTATCTGACCCACTTCATACTACACAGATACAATGAGTTTTAACTATTAATAACATAATAAAGCAATAGGTTGTTAATTGAGGTACCTTATAAATGTCCAGAGATGTTTCAATGAAGTTTTTGAGTTGGTTATAGGCATCTGTATATTCGTCAGGATTTTCATCGCTGACATAAGAAGACAGGACACTCTGTACTTCTGCATCCGGCATATTTCCCCTCATCTCTTCCTCCGAAATCTGAGCTTCCCTTTTCAATAATTCAGCTGTTCCCTTCGAATTAAAATTGATAAAATTGAAAATCTGACCGTTAAAATTCAAATAAACTATTTCGCGTAAGTCAACCACATCTAACCTCTAGCTTATATTTCTTCAGGAAGTTGTGGACAACCAGGAGCACGTTCTTATCGACTGGTGGCATAGAACCTTGATGATGAGTACCATTAACATAAAAATTTCCCGTACGGTCATTGTACTGGGGGGCAATTTCCATGTGCTGATGTTGGTGGTGCTGATTATATTCAATTTCCATACCAGTATGCTCGTGTGAGTTGAATATTTGATGATGATGGTGTTGTTGTGTCATTATTTCGGAATGAATATGGTCAACAACCAGAGGCTGTGGATGGGGATGGTGGTGCTGAGTAGAATTCATCAGTTCCGGTTGCATTTCTTGATTGACCCCTGGGTCGTAACCGTATTGCATGTGATTTTGTTGGTAGTTTCCTCCGTCCATTTTCTGTTCGTATCAAGAGATCCAAGCCAAGCTAACAAGAACAACCGTGAAGTCGAGTATCGGTTTGACCCGACGATTGTCCGTAAAACACCTTGCTCTCACGCTGAAAGTAATGGCAATAGTAATAGCAATATTAAAACAAGTTAAAAATTTCAATTTCTTAATCTTAAATAACTTGCAGTTAATTGTGATGGTTTGTTGGATTTCGATGATTTTGGTCGTGGATCGTTCGATCGTGGTTGTTCAGTAATCAGTTATAAATACTCTATAAATCTTGCGTTCCGTTTTCTTTTCCACAATAAACTTGCTTTGGTAAGCAAGAGAGTTCCCTTCGTCCGCAGAAGATCAATAATAAATAACATATCGGGGCATTATGCCTCGATTGCAAAAAATTATCAAAGAAAAAAAATTTAATTCGCGCGCTAACTAGTAATTATAATTAACTGAATTAACACGAATTAACTGTATTATTGTCAACAAACGATTTCAGTAGAAATTTGGACAATGAAATGAAGAAGACTTAGTTGACATAAATTTGCACAAGTAAATTTGATGTGAATACATAATAGCGTTCAGACATTTTATTACTCGTTCAAGTCCATATTTCTGTAATAATGCCATTTCAGGGTCAAAGTTAAAATAATTAATTGCGTTAGGGAGCTAAAATATTATTCTTAACATAGGACACCTTAACAAATTTTAACGATTACGACGTGGAGCTCAAATACTGTAATAGGAGATTGCATTTCGTGACACATTTTTGTCAATTCAAAATTCGATCGACCAGAATTATAATTAATAATTACTTATATCTGTGTTTTAATTTTTTTTAAAACATTATCCATCTCGATACGACGTTTCAAGGCCTCTTCTAAAGCAAGTTTCAGTGAAATCTAGCCCTTATTTAGTGCTCAATTGTGGGACGCATTTGTAAGGAATACTGACTGATACAAGAAATCAAGATTGCCAACTTCCCTAGTCTTCCAGCATAAAGTCCTTGGACTTGGAGCACATCACGCAAATTTTTGCCGATGATTCATTGTCATAAGTGCAATGAGGGCAACGCCAAAGCACTCGGCTTATTACCCTCAATTCTGGAGCGGATGAACTTGCCACACTGTAACTAGTGTCAACACCAAAATAGTCTTGACTAGGTACCGGTGAATTTTTTCCTTCATTCTGGTAAATTTGTTCTTCCGATGAACTAGTTAACAAAACTGATTTCCCACATCTATCCAGGATACCCGATCCTCGTATATCTACTTTATCTAGATCATAATCTATGGGAACTTTTGATTTTGTTAGGGCCTGGCTTTTTTTGCTGACGGCGCCTGCGTTCCTCTCAGAAATTGGATCTGGTTTCTCTAGTTTTGAGCCCTTTCCCCCAAGAGAACCCTTGATTTTCCCCAGTAGTCCATTTGCGATTGTCCCGGACGGTGCGTTGCTTGAATTAATCATCACGGTTGAAGAAATATTTTTAGGCAAGTCTTGATGATGTTTGAGACTTTTAAATCCAGAAGTCGTGGACAAATTGGATCTATTCTTTGATGAAGTTGCCTTCCTACCGTCAACAACATCAAATGCTTCGTTCTGCAATCGTAAAGAAGAGGAATCCATTCCTGCAAGTCGCGTACTCTGGGTTCCAAATTCTGACTTTCGCCCACGCATTTGCTTTGGCTGTGAAAGTTGACTTGAAGATTTGCGCTGCTGTTTCATAGCATCCACTTGACTGACATAATGATGATGCTTGTCCAACATCTCGCTAATATCGGAGCCACTGTCTGACGGTTCTTCTTTACCTTGACTTTGAAGTTGCGTCTGGTAGAACACTTCATGGAGTTCTTTTAGTTCTTTTAAACTATTACAGCTGTTTGGAGAGCGAGGTACAGAGGATGATCGAGACGTACTATTGCTGTTGTGTCTAGAATCGGATGAGATTTCCGACGGATGGCTTTTTATGTGATTCGCACTGCTAATACTGGAAAGTACCTTGTTACTTTTCAACCCGTTTGTTTTACTCGTCGAACAAAGTCCTATTGAATCACGATTTTCATGTCCCACGCCATTACGCCCGTCCACTACGTCGACAAGGTGATCCGCTGGGGGGAAACCCTGTCTCCCAACTTGAGATTCTAAGCGAGACTGAGATTCAGAATGAAATTGCTGCTGATACCGCGAATCGCTTGTTTGTTGAAATCGCGAAAGTTTCAACCGGTTTTGGTCAACCAAATGGTTCACTATCGTGGTTGTGTCTCCCATGAGTAATTTTCGCGCAGTATAAACTTCTTGAATTGTAAGCGAACATTGTTTCAATTCCGTCAACACACGATCAAATATTTGACTCAATATCTAAGTAGTAAAATAGTAAAATACAACCAAATAATTCGTAATAAATTTTGACTAGGCAAACTTTTCAAGAACCCAACAACCTGAGGACGGTTGGAAATTAAATAGTACCTGGCACTCTTGACTAGCGAGATAACAATCCCGAGAAACAGCAGCGAGGATAACAGGGTCAGGAGACAAAGCAAGTTCCATTGTGTAGTCGTCAGTTCCAACGTACCCTAATAGTATTAGAATTTCCTGAGGATTTTTCAAACGTGCGCGAATATTATGGATGAAAAATCCAGAAGTGATCTGTAGAAAATCGCATATATTCAATCATCATGTACCTTCGTAGTAGTTTCTACGAAATCACCTTAAGTCGATGAAATTCTTTCCGCCAAGGCTGTTCTAGCAAATTATGCGCATATTTTGCGAGGTCTTCGTATGCCATGCTTGCTTCCCTGGGATCAAATCCTGAAACCAACGCGATACTCTGCGAAAGTACGCCTTCTGTAGCTGCGAACTTGAATTTATGACTGTGAGATACTTGGGACAGAAACTCAACAGCATATCCTATAAATGAATATAACCAAGCCATAAAACGGCAAATTAGTTCGTAACGTTCTTAAAGCCAAGTTTGCCTCCATTATAAATCACAGCCTACCTTTCAGCAGTCTCAGATATTCAACTTTACGATCTCCTTCAGACCTGAGGAACTCAAGATGGTTAAACTCGAAATGATTGTAGAGTTCTTTCAGCTGTTCGGGACCAAAGCTCCGCTTATAGGGCACATGATACATGTCACTCTTACAGATCTCCAACTTCTCACTACCCCTGCCACGGACAACTCCAGTCATCTGTCAATTTCAGTATAATCAGCTGTCTTACCCGTCTTTCGTTATTATTCGTAAATGAATGTGCGTCAAAATGTGTTGGATGGAATTTCCCGAAATATTTACCTTTCCTACGCCTTGCTTAACTCATTCATACTGTCAGTGCCTAAAATAGAGGAAAGTTGACATTGGTCCAAAATTATCGCTCCTACATAAGGTGATGACGATGACGACAGGAATGGGATGAATGAACTTATACTTACTTTTGGAACGGAACAACTGGAATAATATAACACAAATTCCAAATCACTAAGAAAAGAAGTTTTAATTTGTGAAAATTCACAGCTGCCACTTAATTTTTTAGCGTATGATTAACGTAGTATAACGATTCAGATTAATACACACAAACTAATCATCTTGTTTTTATTTTATAATTTAAACGTATGTCAAAGAAAACAAAAAAATAATAACAATAATAATTTGAACTAGGCAAAAATACCACCATGCAAAAAGATTATAAAGAAAAAATATTTTAAAATGGCGGGAAATTTAATTTGATAGGATGCTATTCTTTCGAGCCTTATACATCCGAAAACGTCAATATAAAGCCAAAGCTAATTTATTTAGAATTCTCTATTTTAATTAAGTTCAAGTGAAGTTAAGTATTATACATGAATTGTAGAATAATAGAAAATATAAGTGGAACACAAAGTTACATTTATAAAACTCACACAGCAAGTCTACTAGTTAAAATGTCATTCAGGTCCCCGTGTCCTTTTCAAAGATGAAATTTCCTTTTTGAAAAAATGTCTCAATTTTCCTAGTTGTCTAAGCAGTTGATTCCCAGCGTTCCATGCAAAAGAACTCTCCGTATCCAATTTTGCAAAATAATTGTTTACCTTCACCACAACACTTGCGAGCTTTAGGGCCATGAAGTCTGCACACACGATGATAACCAGCACAGCTCTTCACATTACATAAAAACAGTTAATGCTTTGTAAAACCTCCTTTTTTCCATCTTAATTGTAGATCTTTGCTTACCTCAACCGGCGGAAATATCGTCGGGCCTCTGGTTGTCCTGTCCCTAACTGGGTACACGATTTTAACCTAAAATTCCAACTAGTTACTAGACAATTGGATAATATAAAAACGTTCTTTTACTTCATTGTTATTAGAATAATTGAATGGTAACCTTTGGTGGACTTCTTGATTCCAAGTTTGGATCCAAGTCTTCCAGGCTGTGCTCAGGTGAAGAATCCAATGGGCTTGTTGCCGCCGTTAGGAAAATCAATGAGCAAATACATAGAGATACAGCGACTCCAAAGGTTCTAAATTGGGAGTTTGCATCAACACACTATTTTTAGTTATACTGAATCAATAACCCGGTAGTAAGGATTGTTCAGTACACTACCTGAACGAAACCATTTTATGCAGTTTAAAAAAGATCTGTGACGTCTTGGAGCACGATTAATCTTTGATCGAAAATAACTGTCGTGTAGAATGTACTTTGAGGTTGTTTTACTTGGGTTGGAAATGTAAATAATGAGGCCACTAAAACGAAAATTTGCCACTGCTGCGTATGTCCGTTATTGTTTTGGCAAATTAACTGCCCTTTGCTGAGTTAATAGCGTTTAGGGGAAGGAGGCGTTTAATGAGATAGTGATTGGCGGATGTACAGATTTGTAATGTGCTAGAAGTCTTTTGATGAAGAGGGCTTATAGGACCAAAACTGATTTTCTTTAAGACCACACGGCAATCCCAAAAGGCTTGAGACAGAGCGTGACCATGGAAGACGTTGACTGACTCGACACTTGAGAGTACTGTTAATTAGTATTAGGAAGTCAATACTTTCAATAGAACTTTGCAAGTATTGATTCATGAATTTCTCTTGAATATGGATAACGCATGCGCCCTTCTTCGCAATTCTTCGAATTCACGAATCACGATCGATCCCTCAATTAAATTTTCAAAATTGACCGCAAACCAATTTCCTCCTAATTTTCCCAGAATTGGAGGTTTATATTTGCTGAATTCAGGGTTGCTAGCCTGATGATCAAAATTATGGAAGCATTCATGCGTAATTTATTTTAGTCCATATTATTTCCTGTCCAAGCGACGCGGAGATTGTCATGCCCGGTCACATTGGACACTTGGAGGTCATGAGTTACTGATAAAAAGCTTTGTCAATTTATGCGTACTTTCTACTTACCCATCCCATTTCTTCTGCTTAAAATAGCAAGAGCATTCAAGTTGGACATTTGCAGGCAGCGATGGTGTGACAGAGGTTAGGAAATAGCCAACGATTAACGGGAACTGGAACGAATAGCTCGGTTTTTTTTTCATTTTGGAAAGTGACAACTGAATAGAGGCTGGAACGAAAGTCAATCACTCCATGAGCACCATAGGACGCTTTATCTAGTTCAGGGTAACGGAAGTCCCTTGCTCATCTGCTCAATTAACATAATTGCTCGTTGACATCTTGTCAAAGACTTAAGAACTGATCTAATTTCAAAGGGCACCGTAGCATAGCGGATGGCGGATTGATGACGTTGACAAGCTGTCCATCTCTATCTGAAACATTGAGTTGAACATGTCGCAATTTTCCATAATTAGAGATAAACTGCGCCTGTTTATTTAGCATTTATTGCATAAACTTTCAGGAAAACAAGTCAGCTTGGAATATTTTCGAGTCTTAATTAGCTAAGATGAAGTCAGTGCTGGCATGACGGATGGGCCAATTTAAGCTAAACACTAAATGAAGTTGAATATTAGTGTCGATATTTACACCAATATTGTAAAAATAACAGAAGTTTCGTCACCGCGGTAAGACGTGACCTTAATGGACAAAAAAAGCCGGGCTAAACTTCACCGAAAAAAGGTCGGTACTGGGTGAACGTCCAAAAATGACAAGTATACGTTGACCCTAGGTCGTAAACCAAACGTTGACTTAACACACGTGTGTTTAGTTTGTTTTACGACCTTGCGTTGACTCAGTGTAGACATTTTTAATCGAAACTTGATTCTTTCAAGGGGTTTTTTAGACCCGTTGCTAAGTGTCAAGTGCACCATAGCGTGAAATAAATCTTCTCAAATATAATCCATTACACTAAAATTGTTCATGAGATGCATTTCCTACCGTTATTTTTATTTCTAGTCTGCTATATTGCAATTTGCAATTTTAGTCGCCTTTGCAATTGCACGAAAATCAAATTTCCACCCCATGTAAGTAGCTATGCTTCTCTCAAAAGTTTGAGGGGATGAAGTTTTACGACAAGGGTTGAAAAACATTTAAAGGTTCAAACTCAACGCCTGTTTTAAAAGCGCTTAAAAGTTTACGTTTTCTTTCCTGATGAAGTGACGATCAACGTGAAAATGCATCCTTGTGGCTCTTGAAGCAGCGACGGATGAGTCAAATTACAAATTTACCTGTACAGTTGATGTGGTAAGATTCAAGGTGAACTTTCAATTTCACTTTCCTTTATGATGTTTGTAGAATGGTTGACTCAAAAATAAACTTCGTATGGGAATCAACCCCCGCCCCAAGCTACAAAACATTTCAATTGCAAATTCTTATACTGCATGCGAGAACCACATTAGTAGTTTCCTGTATTTGCAAACAAATGGAAGGTTAAACATCTTGGAATTTCGTCTTCGACAATGTGGACAGTATTTACGTTTGTTCTAGTGAACCTCGCAACTTACATTTTCCTTCTGGAAGGGACGGCTGGAGGATATATTCCGCCAGGACCAAAGTTCAAGTGCCCAACACTCGCTCAAATATGGCCATGTCGCTGTCTCTCATCAAATGACTATGGAATTAATCTACGCTGTGAAGATGTAAGTATCCACGTCGATCTTATTCAGTTCTCCACAATAATTAAAACTTAATCATGTTTTGTTCCAGGTATCGCTTGCGATCCTCTCAGCCGGACTCTCATTCGTCGCTTATAAACAAATTCCAATAGAAATTCTGCACATACGGAAACTAAACGCGGTGGCACTTTATGGACCATTGTTTGAGAATCAAAATTTAACAACACTGATTATTGAGGACACTCAGGCCAATTCAATTATTTCAGACTTCTTGTACGATTTGAGAGAAACGCTCATGGTTAGATCTTTCATTCATTCGATTCGAAATGCGCACAAATAATTGCTATACTATTGTTTTTTGTTATTGAACAGAACTTCCAATTACTCAATTCAAATCTTACGGAATATTCAAACGACGCATTTGGTGAACTTAAGAATCTGAAATCCCTGACGATTGATCGTCACTTCATTTCCAATCTTACTGTACCTTTTAAGGGTTTACACAGTTTGAAGGCCCTTCGTATTTCCAATGGAAATATTAGCGTGCTGTCAAAGTCTACTTTCGCAGCGTTGGGAGGACTTAACCGCTTAGATTTGCATGGCAATCAGCTCAGCGATATACCTAAAGATTCCTTGCAGGTAACATCTACTAAAGTCTTAGGGTTTAGGAAAAGTAATAATGTGACGTTTTGTTTTCCTAATATTTATTTAGCAATTGAAAAATCTAGAGTTCTTCGATATCGCATTCAACAAATTTACAAAACTCGATCCAAGTTACTTTAATCATTTGACGAAATTAACTTGGTTCAACGGTTCGTATAATGAGATTCCTGAATTCAAGCGTGGGGCTTTTGCCCGAAACAACTTTCTTCGTGTTATCCACCTTACTAACAATAAAATTTCGAAGCTGGATTCAACAACTCTTCGAGGAATGCGCCTGCTGCGTCGTCTTTACCTCAGTGACAACGTTATATCTGAGGTGACAACTTAGAAAAAGAATATGTAAAGTTAAAATGGCGCACTTCATTTTCAAAATTTACTGGTTTCTAAGTGAGAATATTCGTTTACTTACAGGTTGGCCGTTCTACGTTTGATTCTATTAACAAAGTGGGCACAATTGACCTCAGTAGGAATAGTCTGAAAGTTGTAGATTATCAAATGTTCAGTAGCTTAGTCCAGGCTGAAATAATTGACGTTTCCCAGAATCAAATTACAGAAGTTAAAAAGGAGGCGTTCAAAGATTTATCCTACATCTTAATCAATATGAGCCATAACGCTATTTCTCACTTTGACAAGGATTCTTTCGTCAATTGCGTCAATATCACAGTTCTAGATTTACGTTACAATCATATTCAGAATTTTTCTCGTGGGACTTTTGATGAGTTTTCATACCCAACAGAACTTCGACTTGATTTTAATCGTCTAACTAGTCTTGGTGACGTTCCACTCAAGGCATTTAACGGGCTGAAAATTCTGAATGTATCCTATAACGAACTGGAGGAAATACCCAAAAATACTTTTCCAAAACTCTACGAACTCCATACTCTGGATCTCAGCCATAACAATATTTCCAAAATACATCCTGCCATTTTCACAAACCTTTTTAGTCTGCGTCACTTGAATTTAAGGTAACAATCTTTTGTATTAAGTATAACTTAGTATGATTTCTAAAAGTAAATTTTTGAATTAACAGCTTCAACAATTTGACCAAAATACGGGGTTCCACTTTTGGAACAATTCCAACGCTAATCGAGCTTAAGGTCAAATACAATGACATCTCAGTGATGAGTCCTGCAGCGTTTACACAATTAATTTCACTGCGTCATCTGGACGTCAGTTACAACAAAATAAAAACTATTTTTCAGGTAATCCAACAGTTATTTTTATTTAAAAATACACAAAACAACATTAAAAATGCGATGAATAATTCCAGATTTCACCTAGCTTGAGTGCTTTGGATGTATCGCATAATGAAATTACAACGCTCGCAAGGGCTTGGCCAGTCATGAACTCCCTTCTGGCTCTCAATCTCAACGGAAACAAACTTGGTGGTAATTTGGAAGAGGGATCCTTTAGCAATTTGGGAACTCTCCAGGAAATTAAGCTGGAACGTAATAATCTTACTGAGGTAATTTCGAGCAATTTAAGACAATAATTATACATTTGCGATAGGATGAGAACATAATCGTAGAATGTATCAGGATCATATAATCAGGATAATATATATATGTACATATATCGAGTTTTTAATATTGTTGCCTAGATTCCACTCGATGCCTTGAAATCCCTCACAATTGTTCAGCGAATTGATTTGGCTGGAAATTCAATCCGTAGTTTGAAAAAGGGGGCTTTTGGTAGACTTCCAGTCCTGTTCAACCTTGACCTATCGCATAATGTAATTAATTCAATTGAGGAGAAGGCTTTCGAAGGGCTTCTACAACTACAAGACCTCAACCTTTCCAACAACAATATTACGACACTTGTTGTGGGATGCTTTAATAGTCTCGTTTCTCTAAAAGTTATGAACCTCTCCCATAATTCAATTGAAAGGACAGAAAATGGAACGCAATGCGTTTTTGAGGAGAATCTGTCCCTGGAGTATTTGGACGTGTCACATAATCGGTTTGCTTATATCAAACCATTGACCTTTCCATCAAAAGAATGGACGCCATACCGTCTCGCAACTGTCGACCTCAGTCATAATCGCCTTGCATCAGTCACGAAAGCTTTCGTACACGGAACTCAGACACTGCGCAGACTCAATCTCAGCTCCAATCAAATTTCAGATATTCAACCGTACATCATTGGTAATATGTCCAACTTAGTATCCCTGGATCTAAGTAATAACAACATTGGATACATTGATTCGAACGCCCTGGGACCACCTTCCAAACTGGAAGAATTAAATCTCCAGGGAAATCGGCTTCGGAAATTTCCAATAGAAATCCTTCATAAAGCTCCACTTCTGCTTATAAATTTAACAGCCAATGCTATTCCCACGTTCGATCTCCAGTTTGGAAACAAAATTAAAAATGGTTCCAGAATCCTCCTCAACGACAATCCAATACCTTGTGACTGTCGCCTAATTCCATTGGTGAGATTCTTCAGCGAATTCCGGCCCACTCTTTCCAACTATTCTGAATTCTTCTACAAAGATTATTTCAACTTCGAATGTACGCTGGAATCAGGGAATGCGGTAACACGCTTACATACTCTACAAGAGGAACATCTTCATTGTGATGACAAAGACTATCTGGCACCAAATATACCTTCACATAGTGATCTAGAAATAAAAAATTTAGAGTTCAGGAATAACCAAATTCAAATTAGATGGAGAGTTGTTACCAATTTAGATTTGGTAAGTTTTCGACTTACTGTCGAAGGACTACGAGGAAAAACTCTCTGGACAAGAATTTATCAGTATAATGTCCGAAGTGTGCAACTTAATCCAATCCCGGGGATGACCTCAATTTGTCTTCAGTTAACCTTGGGAAAATCTACCAGCAACGGGATCAAAGAATGTCAACCAATTTTACCACTAGATTTAACATCTTCGGAAATCATCTTTGAAAACATCGGATCTGTCGGTGGGATAGACTTCCAAAGTCATCCAAATTTAAACTTTTTTACACTAATTTTATGTTTTTACAATTTACAGCATGATTTCTAGAAGTAATTTACCTAAACCATGATAATGTAGTTAGTTTAGTAAATATAACGCAATAATTTATCGAAACGCAAAATATTTTTGTGCCTTATTTATTACTCCTCCTTAGTACTTTCATAAGCTAAAGTTCTTAGCAGAATCCTACTTTACGTCGTCACATCTTTATACAAGCCGTTCAGAGCATTACAATTAAAATACTTGAACAAATTAGTGAAGCTGGGTGAAATAAAAAATAATGGTTATATAAATAAAATTAAGGTTTAAACCTCCCCCCCCCCCTCCTTCGTCACTCAGCTATAATTCACTGCTAGTACCTACAAGGAAAGCTAGGGAATCGATCCGTTCGGTAGCGCTGGCCGAATAAAAATATAGTAAAGTTACTTAAATTATCTGAACGTGAAATACCCGACATTTAGAGGAGTGATGGACTGATTTAAATTTTCAAAATAAGGATTTTTTTTAAAATAAAACTGGGCCGTACCGATCGAATGGTCTATATGTTTGGTATACTTTAACAAAAAAGTCTTGACTATCACGCACTGGTCATCTCATACTAACACTGTATGTCATAAAATTAACTTAGATTACAGTTCGGGGACAGATCCATACTCCTCTTATTCGGATCAGTCCGGGATGAGTTTCTTTAATTCAGATGCCGACTCGGGATCACATTGTTCGTAGAATTTTAGAGCAATTGAAGTCGCTTTGAGTCCTCTTGTACTGCCGGCGGTCTGAAACGATCAAAAGGTTAATTAAAATTTCTTTTGGAGTTGGTATCGTTTTAAAATAAATATTACGGAAGTGGTGATGCTCATGAAATTGAACAGTTTCTTTAGTAAAACCATAAGGGGTAAGAGTCTTGAATCCGGCATCGCATTTATTAAGTGCGCAGTGGATGCCTAGAAAACCAAACATTTATAATTCGCTCTGACGCTTCGTAATCAAATGGCCAAGGCCAAGTATTCGCATCTACCTGGTCATCCATAACAAGATATGCGATTAATAGTGAAACATGAGCCGCTATCATGCTGTTCTCCATGTGCTTTCCAGCCGTCTCAATAAGCTTGTCAATAATATCTTGCACAGAAGAGCTTTCACTGTCTTTGCTCTCTTGTGAAATATTTTGGGAAGACTCTGACATCTGACACGAGCCGTCCTTTTTGTCAGTACTATTTGTGAGGATATCATCAGTTGAGGCTTCTTCCTTCTGAGCTTCACTCTCTTTTATAAAGAACAACTGGATGAGGGCGTCCAACGTTGACTCTTCTTGTAGTGATACACTACTACTCCCGGGTAGTTGAACCGTCATAGAGAGGACAATTTCTCTATTTTTTCGACTATGCTCCACAATATTCAGCAACATGCACAACGACTAGAACACGTATCAAGCAGTATTAACTACTAACACAGAGGACCACAGTTATTTGTTAACTAAAAGTGAACTTACGTGCATGATGAGGTCAAATCCCTTTCCATCCACAAATGCAGTTGACAGAGTAAAGATAGAATACAAAGTTAAATACAGAAACCCATCTTGTCCTGATAAAATTTCGCTTCCAAGAACTAAAATTCACAAAAACACAATAATTTAAGGACTCAGCTGTAAATTAAAACAAATTGAATCCGAATTACCGATTCCGCGGTAGTCATGCGTCAAATTAACCAAGACTCTGAGAACGGAAAAAAGAACTTCCCGAAGCACGGCTATGTTTTCAGCACTTTTTCCAGAGTATGACAAATGATGACTAAGAAATCGAAAAAGACGGACAAATAACTCGGGCGAATGTAGAGGTGATGGTAAATCGATTCCTGGGAGATTTTGTACTCTGAGGAGATATTTTTGGTTCTCTTCGTGATTAAAAGTTACTTGTTGCAACACTTTAAGGCAGCGGTCAATCTTCCATAAATCTTCTGATAAAGTTTCCGACCAACCCAACTCCAAAACGGAGCATTCAAGTGAGCTCAAAGATTTTTCTACTTCGGTCACGATATAGTCCAGTCCTCCCAACGTCCGAAGCTCACGTTTTACCCATTCTCCAGCTCGTTTAGAAGTGAGAAAAAGTAGTGTTTCTAGGGCCAACTCAGAAGCCTGGACGAAAAATAGGGTTGTAAAGAATTTTGTTACCTTTAATTACTTTCTAACGCAAAAGATGGTGCCGTCACGGAAAATTTGTTTTTTTACCGTAATTTTTTCCGTTTTAATGTGTTTCGCATGGCCCCGACTCTTCATTTCCTCAACGAGATCAATTATTCGCTGCTTGTGTTTGGAGAGTTCAGGATTTTCATCCAGTAATTGGGAGTTTTGCTCGGTCTTTGCTAATGCGAGAATAAGCAGAAAACTTTCGGTGTCTAAATCCATGTTGAGTCTGTCCTGACTCAAGACAAATAGTACAGTTGCGGCCGCTAGTGCCAACACCTGTAGAAGACAAGGATAAGGAATAATGTACGACTATAGAACGAAGGCACGAAAAAATTTTTGATGGGAAGACTTTACTGGAATATTATTTGGAGCATCCCGGAGTTCCCTTGCAAATTCAGCCACTGTTCCATGTGCTCGTAAATGCATCCGAAAAGCCGGTTCCATACACCTTGTTGCCAACGTAATCGCAGATAAGCACCTATAGAATCATTAGAATAATTTTTTTTTAACCCCTTTTAGTATTTCCAACTACTTTAAGTGCTTTGTTACTCCAATGATATCTTCCCAAAAAGTTGTCAAATGTGACACGATGTTTATTTATAAAGCTGATTCACCTGCTGGAAACCGGATTCGAAACTTTCAAATCTTCCAAAATATACCAAATGTCACCGTCGAACTCATGAGCCTCACCAGACTCTTGAAGCTCGTGAATTGCTTTCACATTTCTCACCACTGTGAAAAGCTTTTTTGTCTGATGAGAGCAATAGACTTTTGATCCTTCCCCGGCTGGATTTCCTTCTTCGTCTACGCGTTGTCTTTTGCGCAGGCTCAGCGGCTCTGAAGAATCTGAAAACGTGTTATCTAGTCCATCCGTACTCATGACTGGAACGGTATGCTGTAATTCTTGCCTCTCTGCTCCCTCTTGACCAAATTTGTGTTTATATAAGGCAAGGCGCTTCTTAGGGTTGATTGCTGACAAACTGTCGCCTGGATTCAAACGACTTTTGAAAATAGAAACTTTCTTCGCGGAGCCTATCAAATCTTTTGATGAAAATGGTTTTTCTGGTGTTAGAGGAAGGCGTGATTGTTCATCTTCTAAAGTTTCAGAATCCGGTACAGGAAGAGTGTGAGTACGTTCTTCAGTGTCTGGAAGTGATGTATGAAATTCTGAGCATCCAGTTATTTCGGAAAGAAGATTTCTCACAGAATAGGAAGAGTTGAGTTGGGGGTGCGGATGTGGGGAAACTGGAGCATGAGATTGAGCGTTTATTTGACGATCTAGACATTCAGTTCCTGCCATTCTGCCGTATTTCTCAATTGTAATTCCAAACTCCGACATATCAAATCTTGTTACTTTGGTCGGAGAGATTGAGGAACACCTTCTAGGAGATTCATCTTCATAGTTCTCATCCCATTCGTCCTCCAGGATCGAGCGGAAGTCACGAGAGGCTGTCTCAGCCGGGGGAGTATCAATAAATATGGGCGCGGAAGATGAATGATCAGGTATACACGCCAAAGGATTTATTGAGTAGTTAATAGGCGAGGGCTGAGCTGGGGGAAGCTCCACCTGAGATTGTACTGGCGGTGACCGAGAAGCTGAAACCGGTGAACCTTGCGATATATTTTTGCTTCGCCCGTGATCAGAAGCTTCTTCCATTGATGACAACATGGCGGTCAGCTCCCGGAATTCAAGATCCTCTTGTTCAAGTCGTTGAACCAACTTATCCGCAGAATCTACCTTCTGCACAATTTGTTCCTCCGGGTACGATTGCGTGCAACAATCTAAACTTTGTTCACTTTCTAAAATTTCGTCGGCAACGGTAAGAACAGGGCTTCCTACACACGAGTCACTTCGGAGTCGTGAGCTATTCCTGGTTAATCTCCCAGACCTACGCTGAACAGTGGGCTCTGGTTGACAGATCTCTGCAGGTTTAGATTTGTTTTTAAGGGGTTCTAGTTCTGCTTTAGGCTTCCTGCCACGTTTCTTTGGATGGACATCAATCAGCACATTTTCATCCTTTTGAATTTGGGGTTCCAGTTTAGGTGGAAGTGTTGTATCTGAAACAGACACAAATTTTGCAGTCCTCTTGTCTTTAAATATTCTTAGCTTAATGGAAGGACTGGTTGACGAGGTGTTGCTCTGTTCCGTGGCTGCAGGCGTAACGTTCGTAGTATTATAGAAAGCGAAAGCTTTCACTTCGGCGTCACTACTACTCGTTGAATCCTTTCGCCGATTTTTCCCCTTCCTTCCGTTTGCTTTAGGTTTTTTCAAATCAATCGTCCTAATGGTAGGGATGGTTATGGGCATCGGTAACGGGGGAAGGTGAATGGAAACGGTCCCGGATGCAGCGGAACCTCCGGAAGATTGGTTCTGATCACTTCCCAAATTCCTTGACTTAAAAAACTTCTTGGGTTTGATTACCAAAGGAGATGGACCCTCCATATGTATTCCTCGCGAAGGCATCACAAGATTTGCGTAAGACTCTTTTCGGAAGGAATCCCCACCTAAGTCCAGGAGGTTCTTTTCCACATCGAATCGGGGCCTTTTGAAAGAGGTATATCGTGCCTCCTCCTCACCTAAAATACACAAAAACATTGAAAAATAGAGCTGTTTGAGTCGAGGCGTCCAGGCCTATCTTGACTCAAAAACGATTAGCTTACTCAACGTGTCACCATCGAAGGTGGAGTTTCGTGTTGATGTGAAGGATGCTATTCCGAAACGACCCAAGGCTCCCGCTGTTTTCGTCACCGACGGCTTCTTGCTGTTACTGCATGCTTTCAGTAATTTATCGAAATGAAGCCCAGCACCTCCACCGTGTGTTTTACCTTTTGCATACTTTCTAGACATTTTATCTATTCTAGAATATATTTCGAGGAACTGAATTATTATTCGACAATAAATTTTCCACTCGCAGGCATACTAGTCAGTTGATAAACCTTAAGTCAAGAAGTATCCCAGTAAATTAAGGAAAGTCCTAATCAATTACGCAGTTCCAGGTTCCATGTCCGGAGTTTGATGATTCGTCACCGGCCGGGTATAGAATGAAAGTATTTGGATTCTGAGTGAAATGATAAACAAAAATCACGAATGCAACTGGTTCAGAGTTTGGTTTTATGCTTCTCAGTAAGTAAGCTTCTCATAAGATATCACATATTAAAGATCATTCATCCGAGACAATCCAGATCTAAAACAATAAACGTTGTACTATTCGCATAATCAAATATCGTATCCGGTCGTATTATATCGTATTACAACAAAATATTGTTCAAGGAGGCTATTAAGAATGATGGATGATTATTACATAATATCCATCATAGTTTGGATGCTTCGCGTCACTCGGTTGATGGTTCATGCAAATCCAATCCAAGAAGTCGCGGAGGACGAGGTACGACTCGTCCGTACGAGGAGGAGGAAGTGGATGACCAACAAGTCAACGACTGGCAATAAAATTTAAGATTCGGCTTTGGACAGTGGACGATGCACTCCATCCAAATACGACGATGAAACGAAAATGTTTGAAGATTAAATAAGGTATTTAGTCGCATACAGTGAATGACACCACACACACTAACACAATTCACAAATCTTACGAGGCAAACGACAAAATCCTAATCTTCCGTTGTCCGTTTGGTCTGTGTATGTGTACCTTTATCGATTTGCTTGGGAAGTTGAATGTGATCTCCTCTGTTTCTCCGTGTGTAAGTTCGTCACAAAACAGATGCACACAATTTACTAATCATAAAAACAAAAAGTTAAATAGAAAGAAAGATCACTTTCGAAAAAGTTGCAACAAGGAGACGTGAGCAGTTGCAACTTTGGGGTTAAGCCAGAGGGGACAGATAAAAAGTATTTTTTCAACAAATTTACAAGATTGCTGTTCTCTCTCTCTCGAGAAAATAATAGGTAAGGTAATAATCTGCAGATTATCTGGAGAGCTCTTCTCCACAGAAAAGAAAAAAGAGAAGCCTTTCATTTAAATCTGCCGCGAACGCAGAAATTTAATGTGAACCCCAAGTATGTTTTTATTTTGCGAAAAAAGAGTCTAAATTATCATGAATTATCAATTAATTGTGATTAACAGGCAGTTGTGACCATAATACGCAAACGATGAACATTAACCTAAGCTGGCTACGAGGGAAGAACGGAGAAAAAGTTTGTATTGGACAGTCTCGAATCAATTATCTGAAGGTGTTGGAGTTTCCATTGTTTTTTGGATCCATCCAGCGATATCAACGTTCTCTTGCTCTGCTTTTTTCGCCCAGGCATGCTGCATCAGAGAATTCAAGTCTGCTCTTGCACTTGGATCTTTTTGTAAACACCTCGATACGAAATTAATGAAATCTTGGGAAAATTGCCCGTTGTTTGGTAACTCCGGTGGTGGCTCATTCACGATGTAGTTCAGAAGCTCAAAGATTGCCATACCTGAACTCGCACCTATACAAGCCAAACCATAGTATGAAAATAAAGTGTTGCTTCAGTACGATTCGGCAACAGAGAATAAATTTAATTAGTTGAACCTTTAACTGTGTTGGAATGATTCGGCGGTGGGATTGGGTAAACGCCAAGAGCCATTTCTACAAGACTCAGTCCGAGACTCCATATATCCGAACTTATGCTATAATGAGTCCCTTGCAACCGTTCAGGCTGTGAAAAATAGAAAATGATTATTCTTTTTTAAATTAGGGCAAAAATCCATTTTTACCAGTGACATCTGCCTGGGTTTGGACTTACAGACATGTATGACCTGGTCCCCACAAAGGAATTTGCCATTGAGTCAATTAATTGACCAGAAACACCAAAATCACAAATTTTGATTTCACCTCTTGAACTAATCAGAATGTTTGATGGCTTCACGTCCCTGCGTAAGGATATTCATATCCTTAATTTAATTCATGGATTAAATTATTCATCGCCTAAGTTATCATTACAAAAAAAAACCGAAGGTCACGAAATATAACCAAAATCTGACGGACCTGTGTATGATGTTATGTTTATCTCGGAGGTAGGCTAAACCTTTCAATACTGCAACAGTTATCTTGCCCAGAATATTTTCCGGAATTGCGTCACAACGTTTCAATACTAAGTCCAAAGATCCAGCATCCATGTACTCCATGCCTAAGATCACAATTAAACGGTGAGCCCAACATATAATACACCGCCCAGTGGATTTAAATTATTGTTTACGCCCTACATATAGAAATTTCTCCATCAGAATAAAAGGCTCCATAAAATCCCACTATAAACGGTGAATTACATTCATCAAGTACTTTAAGTTCTCGCACAATTTGCTTCTTTACTGCCGGCTTCACTTCAAGATGGATCATCTGCAATCAATTTTGGGAACCATGAATATAACATAAATGGTGGCTGAGCTTGATTTGTTACTCAATTTACGATTGAACGTATTTGCGTAACAAATGGCCTAAATCCAGAAGGATTTGAATTGTTTAGCGCTACCTTTCTAGCCATGATTAGCCCGGAAGTACGATGTAATACTTTAGTAACGACGCCACCGTTGCCCGAGCCGAGTTCACCCAGTTTCTCGAAGTCTTCGTCACAGAGCTCCCGTACCTTCTGCTTTGACAGCAAGAAGAACCTCATGCGCTGCTTCTGTTGATCATCCAACTCCAGCTCTGCTAATTTCATTTCCAAGGACTCCAGCGAAGCAATTCTACATCAGAAAACAGTTTCCGTACACATCAACCGTAACTAGTTTAATTCAATAATTCAAGTGTTTTACTCGTTAGTATGTCTCGGAGATAGCGGCTCGACGGTACCGTTGGAACTTGATGCAGCAGTAGGTAGTGTCAAATTCAGTTTATTCTTTGACATTTTACAAAAGTTAAGAATTTCTTGCTTGTTGGACGTCGAATCTTGACGTTTGATTTTTTTTGTAGTATTACTGACACAGATTGTGTAATGATAGGAGTCAAAATGGAACTTTTGACCTTTAAAAGAAAGGTAAACGCTGAGCCGAACAATTGGATGGAAGAGGAGATAGGGCGGAAGTGTCTGGTGACAGACTGGATGAGACAAACAAATAAGCGCAAGCAGCTGCTTCTTCTTCCGTCCCTCCCGAATTGATCCTCCTTCTGTTAAATAACATGCGCATGGGCAAAGCTTGATAAACAACAAAAGACAACACCGCCGGTGAAAACGAAAAGTAAAAGTGATTAGTTAATTGATTAATTATTGTTGAATTTGTGAAGAACAAGGTAAGCAATGAGTTGTTATTATTTTGGTTGGTTGATTGAAAGCCAGACCTAACGAGAGGCTCTCGTCGAGAGCAGAGATGATTTACTTCTACCACTTCTACGTTTCGTAACCCTGAGTTTATAAAAAAGGTCGCTTTACAGTTAGTTGTCGTCAGTTTCAAATTTTGATACAACGATACGAGGTCATTTGAATTTCGTAATCACACCCGGGGTCGGCAGCGGTCACAGAACCTAACTTAGTATATTGGCTGGACAAGAGGTTCCTTGAAAAGGTAATATTTGCCAAATAAGCGCATCACAACACGGGGGGAAAGAATCGTTGAGTAACCGCGACTGCACTGTGATATCTCGAGCAAAAGAATGTTAATGTTAATCAATAATTTATTATTGATTTGAATTGTCGTGTTTCGATCTTACCTAGAAATTATGTACTCCTAAAACTCCTAATAGAATTGACCTCGACCTGGCGTATTTTTTTAGGAAGCAGAAGGAATCACTATTATGTCGGGGGTCTGTGATTTCTCTGGTGATCGCTGGAATCATGTGAGAAAGCTCCTGGAAAGGCCGAGCCCGTTTTGTCACCCAGACTTTCAGGCGTCTCCTGACAACTTGGACTTCGTTATGAACAACTGTAAACTATTGGTTGTCGGGGCAGGGGGACTTGGCTGTGAGCTTCTCAAGAATCTGGTGCTTCTCGGCTTTCGTCATGTCCATGTGATTGATATGGACACAATCGATATTTCAAATTTGAATCGCCAATTTCTTTTTCGTATTGCGGATGTTGGGAAACCAAAGGCAGAAATCGCCGCTGCCTTTATCAACAAGAGAGTTTTAGACGCACAAGTTGTTCCGTAAGGTTGTATCATTTACGTTACTTATGGAAGCATATCGATGATTCTCACGATTCTAAACTTCCCTGGTGTCATTGTTTTTATATAGACATTATGCAAAAATTCAGGACTACGACGCCAGTTTTTATAGCCAGTTTCATATCATTGTGTGTGGTTTGGACTCTATTGTCGCTCGAAGATGGTTGAATGGCATGCTAATGTCGCTTTTGGCATACCAGGAAGATGGGTCGGTGGATGTTGCATCAATTGTTCCAATGATAGACGGAGGGACTGAGGGTTTCAAAGGTGAGTTAAGAGTTATATTGAAAAATTGTTAATGATTTATGCAGTTTATATAATAAATCGACTGAATTCTTTTAAGTTTGTTTGTTTCAGACATTCATAATTTTTAATTTCAGGAAACGCGAGAGTAATAATCCCTACTCAAACGCCTTGCATTGAATGCACACTGGATTTATTCCCACCACAGGTAACAATTGGGCGGTTTCGTCAAGCTGAACGTTAAAAGAACCTTTTCTGTTTCAGGTTAATTTTCCTTTATGCACAATTGCTCATACACCTAGACTTCCGGAACATTGCATCGAGTTTGTCCGTATTCTGCTTTGGCCTAAGGAGAATCCGTTTGATTCTGCTATTGATAGCGACGACCCTACTCACATTAACTGGATTTATGAGAAATCACTGGACAGAGCTAACGAATTCAGTAATGTGCAATAGTAACAAAACGTTCCGTAGTCATTTGCAGCAAAATTGAAGTAGAACTCGGTTTCTACCATCACTTGTCATGTTTCAATTTCCCTATTTCACAGAAATCACGGGAGTTACCTACCGATTGACACAAGGTGTTGTAAAGCACATTATTCCAGCCGTGGCATCTACAAATGGTGTTATTGCGTCTGTCTGTGCTACTGAAG
>JABASL010000049.1:0-10249 GCA_019775825.1 Neanura muscorum | reverse complement strand
TGTCATGTTTCAATTTCCCTATTTCGCAGAAATCACGGGAGTTACCTACCGATTGACACAAGGTGTTGTAAAGCACATTATTCCAGCCGTGGCATCTACAAATGGTGTTATTGCGTCTGTCTGTGCTACTGAAGTATTCAAACTGGCAACAAGCTGCTGCCGAACACTAAACAATTACATGGTGTTTAGTGATATTGATGGGATCTACAGTTATAGTTACGCTGCCGAAAAGCGGGTATTTAACAGTTATACGCGAAGCTCTGCGGTAGAATTCCTCAGTAAAATATTTTCATACCTTTGGATCTATGTTGACTTTAGGAGGATTGTATAGCTTGCAGTCAAAACATTCGCACTCTTACTTTCAAACCTAATGTGACCTTGCAAGAAGTAATTGAATTTTTGAAAGAGTCTCAAGACTATCAAATGAAGTCGCCTGGAATTACTACAATCGTTGATGGAAGGCCAAGAACGCTGTTTATGCAGGTCATTCAGCAGACCGAGCGAAATCTGTTACTCAAGTTGGCAGGTGGGCTGTTACTTCCAAATATAATTCCTATTATCATTATCGCTTAGCACGTATGGGGGAAGCTCATGTTTAAGTTTAACAAAGCTTTAATTATTTGTCTTGTTTATTTAGACCTAGGCGTTGGAGACGGAGGAGAGATTACTGTGGCGGACTCAACTACGCCGAAAACTTGCACTTTCAAAATTATATACCAGAATTCGTAAATGGTTCTTTCTTTGGTTTTCGTTGTTCTACTTTATGCTAAGGAATCCTAATTTATTTGCACACATCCAAACGGTTAAGTTCCATCGCGTTTCAGTAAAATTAATTGGTAATAAATAATGGAAATAAATCGAGTTGGGTTGGCTGGCTTATCCTATAAAACCGTGGTGAAAATCTGAAAACCCAAAATAAGTGCACTCCGCATAGGGCGGTAGATTTAGAGAATTAAAAAAATTGTCTCATTTTTTCAGTGAAAAAAAAACTTACTCTTCCTTCACTCCACTGTTCTTCCGTATGATCTTGAAATGATCCCCTCGATTGTTTACGTTTTAGTAGTTCAAGATTTAGTTTGATCACAAATAATTGAATTGTGGTATAATTGGTCAATCTGCTTGGAGATACATTGAGGTGATTGGTTGTTTCGACCAAGTCCACGTAATCCGGAAAGCTTTGTAATTAAACCAAGACCAACTAACCTTTTAATTATTTTTTGTGCTGGGCATTTTCCGAGGTCATTATGTCTATACCAAACAGAAGCTAATTAGGTACATTTTTTTTTCAGAATACGTATAGACGATGATGTCTAACTATCTAGTTCGCAGCCTTGGAAAGGTAACGAAGGACTTTACACTGTTTTCTATGAACCGTAGCTTGACGTTTCCACGGCTAACTCAATGTGCGCCCAAAAATGAAATGGGAAGTAAGAATAATTGTCCTGCTCGCCACTCCTACGCTGCCTTTTCTACTTCTAAAACAACTTTTGGGTCATCATCGGATATTACAAAGCCTGCCGAAACTGATGACGTGGATGTTACTAATGTTACGGGTAAAAAGGTCAGTTTTACTTTATTTTCTCGCCTAGTGCCGGGGATAAGGTGACTCAATATTCACTTTATACTTTATATTCCTCTAGAAATACTGGAGGACATACGGATATGACTGGCACGACGAAGAGCGAGATCGATCGGATACCAATTTTATTATGTTTATGACCATTACCGTAATCACGGTTGGGACGTCGTTTTGTTTGGCTTACTTCCCGGATATGCACCACAAAGATTGGAGTCAGCGTGAAGCCTACATTGAAATAGCCCGGAGAGAAGCGTTGGGTCTACCGCATGTTGACCCCAATTTAATTGCACCAGAAAAAATTAACCTTCCTTCAGATGAGGAGTTGGGGGATTTCGAAATCATTATTTAATCGCTCAAAAATTGGATTGTAGTCACATGCTTAATCATTACGCTGTAAATAACTATTATTTCATATAAATTAAATTTAGTTATCCCGAACTAATAGATGCGAACGGACACGTCGCCTTCCAATGAATTGAAATCTCTTTTAAGGTACCATAGGATAGTGGCATTATATCAGGCTGGGTTAGTTGATTCTACCAAGGAAAATAGCACATGAGGCGATTATAATTAGAGCTTTAAATATTTTTCGACATAATAGACAAATGCCACCCAGTAGTTACTAGGATTATCTCAGCATAGAAACTTGTAACTTTTTTTGCCTTCTTGAAATTCCTGATACTCCTCAATATTCTTAATTTCGTTGATTTTGCACGAAAGATCCAAAAAATGACGGGCAGGATGCTTAGTAACTTGGATTTTGCGTGGGATCTATCCAACGCGGCTTATTTATTCCAAGTTAACGGTTTATCCGTCCGGAAACAGGAACTGAATTAACAAAGATGATTTTCATCATTAATCCAAGTTTGCGACCAATTTACTTTATGTGGGTATACCTTTCATCACACGCTGGAATTTATCGAGATATCAAATTGTCAGTCGTGCGACCTTCATTTCATCCTCAAGTGAAGTGACATTGTTTCAGTGGAGCTAAAGAACACAAAATAATAATAAAAAAAAACAGGCAATTGATCTATAGCATTGAGGAAATTTCCATAGTGTCGTTATGATTTTAGGATGATCTTCAGTAATTTTCAATTTTCTTAATTGATTTTACGAAGATTCTAATCCAAGACATTCGCGACAAAAATACCGTATACAGCTTGCAGTGAAAGTTCCGAATTCCAGGCATTCCACTTTCACTCTCCCTATCTTGTCTGTCGGTCTGCTGTGCTGAGTCATTTGGAAATACCGGAAAGCAGAAGGAATCAGCTGGTTATCAGAGGCAGTTATTTACTTTCAAAATCAACTTTATATTCAAGTTGCTTCGTTTAAAACTGAATTATCCACTTCAAATGTCCGAAATTGATACACCAGAAGCCAGGGTGAAAGCCCTTGCTGAAAAGTCAGCCGTGGAGGTTAATCCAAACGTAAAAGCAATTCGATATGTACGTACTGCTAAAGAACTGGTTCGAAGTGCGGACACTTATTATGACGATTCTCTTCTGGAATCAGCGTACCTCCTTTATATGCGATACTTGACGTAAAACAAGACTTCTACAACAAGTCTTAAATTATTTAAGCTCAAAATTGTACTTTGGTTTAATATTAATTCACTTCTTTTAGGTTGAGCTTGGAGAAATTAAAGGACCATCCTGGGTTCAAGGACGTTCCCGACGATGAGAAACGAGAAATGAGGGCAAATTGTAAGCGCATCCTTCCAATGGCCGAGAAGGTAAAGGCTGAACTTCTCATCCAGTACCAAATGGAATACGCTGAAGCGCGTCAAAATAAATTGAGACTAGAAGAGGAGAAGCGTGAAGCTGAACGGAAGTTGCAAAAGGAACAAACCCGAGCACTCGCATCCACATCGTTCTTGCCTCCATCTCAGCAATCTTTTACAATGGGAAATCAAGTCCCACCTTACCATAACATGACATCTTTAGGCACCAAGCCCTTATCATCTGTCTCTGCAATTAAGGCTGTCAATTATGATTATACGATTAACGAGAACACGATTTCAGTAAGGCAACTTCTTAATGCGTCCTGTCAAGTTCAAATTAAGTTGTAACGTCATGCCTGGAAAATAGTTAACAAAAGTGACTGATTTTTTTTTATAGAACGGTAGCAGAATGAGCCCAACCCCGTCACAACCGAACCAGCATCCACGAATTGACCGTAGCAGTAAGCCAGGGAGATATCTGTCACCCATGGGTACAGATTCACTTCGTAACGTTGTTATTCCGGGTGACCTTATCTCTAAGTTTACTTTCCTCGCATCTTCGAACACGTCAAAAAATATTGAAACCTGTGGAGTATTATGTGGAAAAGTTGTGCGTATCTTACGTTTTAAACGGTTTGTGAGCAGTGACGGAGCGGAAAATGATTTGTTACTTTTTTACAGATTCGAGATCAACTTGTCATTACGCATTTAGTGCTTCCGAAGCAGACGGGGACTCCAGATTCGTGTACAACATTAAACGAGGAGGAGATTTACAACATTATTGACAAGGTGACACTAGATCTTCTAACTTCGAATATTGGGCGCCCCACCGGCGTCTGCGTCAAACATTAGAATCAACCAAAACTTTATATATTCTATTTTTGTATCTTCCCTTCAGTACTCACTGATTCAACTTGGATGGATTCATACGCATCCGTCACAAACGTCGTTTTTGTCTTCAGTGGATTTGCATATGCACCTCCATATGCAGCTTATGTTGGGAGAATCAATAGCAATTGTTGTGGCCCCATCTAAACAAGAGTGGGATTAATATTACTTCAGGATAATTGCGCCAGTTAAACTAGACTAATTTAATTTTAAATTAATTGTAGGTGCAATGTTTTTACACTGACGCCTGTCGGAATGGAAGCTCTCCAGAAGTGTGCAGATAGCGGTTTTCATCCGCATCACCAGTTAGACGCAAGTTAAATATTCGATTCATTTCTTTAACTAATCTCTTTTTCATCCCAGTTTAATGTTTGCATATTTATTTTCAGGAGCCTTATTTTGTTGACGCAAATCACGCTTCATTTGAACCGACCCGATACATCATTGTCGAAGATCTCCGCCATTAAATTCACATTGTTGTTCCGCAAGTAAACTTTATTAATATAATTAATGATGAAACCTAACCGAAAAATAAATATTGAAAATTTACTGTGCAAATATACATTCGACTTAATTTCTAAACTATTCATAGATAAATCTAACTTTTACAAGATTTATTAATTATTAGCGTGTCATTTTCCATGTTTTGAGTCGTGATTTCTAGAAATTGTGCCTGGGAACATTGTTCACGTCCTATCACGCATACTTCGCGAACCATATCACAAGTCCTCAACACTCCATTTGTAGGCTTCTTCATCTAAAGCTTTTCTGGTATTTATTTTACCGAACCAGTCCTTTTCATAGCCGTTGGAGCGATCAACGCCATCCCATCTATTTAAACACATAATTTTTTGCGTCAAAGATTTTTTTTTAATGAAGATTGACCCAGCACTAGCTGAGGAAGAAGAAAATGAGGGCAAGGGAAGTGAAGAAGATTACTAAAAGTGTTAACCGATTAAGATGGTCTCTGTGTAAAACCTACTGTAAGAGTAGATTTGTCTTTTGTTAAACTTATAGACTACTAAAATTAGTCATCTTTTAAAACCCTACGCTTGACGTTAGATTTCAAATATAAAGAAAACATCTAGATTAAATTATATTTCCATTTAAAGTCTTACCTGCAGCCTGGAGGAATTTGAAAGCGATTTGGAGGAGGAGGTGGGCCGTTGTAAGCAGGTTTACCTGTTTATGTGGATTTAAATGTAACCGTATTAAGTTTCACCCACAGAATGTTTCACTCAAGTTAACTTACCAGACTTTTTAGAATTTTTGGAAAGGAATTTTAGCATCGGATCTCCATCACGTTCTTGATTCTTTAAATAATGTTCCAAGTCTTCATCATCTTTGTACCGAGCAAGAGGTTTGGACATTTCATGCAGAGTTGACGAAATTTTATCCTCTCGCTGCTCAACTTGCTTCAACCTAAAAGTTAATGTTAGAATATATTTTATGGATTGCTGTGGGGCCAATTTAGATTAATTTCTTATTGATTAGTTATAATTAAAGGCATAATTAGTCACCCTTTCCCCCATTTGTCGTATTGCTCTGCTCTCTTTTGCTCCACTTTTTGTTTCTCTCTGTTGGCCTCAGCTTCTGCTGCTAAATCTCGCTTCGTTCCTGTCTTCCTATCACGTAGAATTGTCTTTGCATTTCTTCCGGAAACACTCTCGTCCAGCTAAAGTCGGGAACAAAACAAACCAGTGAAAACCCAGCTGGGGCGGCAAAAGTTGGGATTAGTAATAATGTCGGTTGAGTTTTCCCTGACTGATTTTAACGTACATTTTCGAAGAATCGCGTCTCTCTCTCACGATGTTCAATCATTTCTCCGCGTAAAGCTGACGCCCTTTGTAAACCTGCGTGCTTCCCATCTAACGTTTTATCCATTTTTTGCGTAGACTGACTGGAACCGGCGTCTTCAATTCCAACTTTCTTCCATTTGCTCTGAACTTGGAACTCTTCCAGTGCCTGAACTTCCATCGGCCGTTTCGTCGACAACACCAGCAAAAACTGGCAACTCATCTGCTTCATCGTCTGACGCTGCTTCCGGAAGAATTTCTTTTTTACGTTTTCCATAAGAAAAAAGGTCGTCCGTGTCGTCCACAATCTTCAAACTGAAACGCATACACAGCTGAGTTAAGCCAAGCCAACCAAAATAACCAATCACACCGTATTTGGGTTAACAAAAATTAGCCAATAGAAATTAGCTACTAAAAAAAACCCTTACCCTGTTCCCCTGAACTTCTTGACCTTGTGAAGTTTTTTCTTTGAACCTGAAGTGGAAGAAACAGAACTCATCTCGCTAAATATGTAAATTACGGTTTCGTGCCTATTGTGGGCCTTCAACACGTTATAATTATTTGTTGAATGGTAAATACAACGATGTCTTCAACATTCAATTCACAATTAATTAATTGGAAATTGCAATGAAACACAATCGTGTTTATTTATTTTCTGAAACAAGAAGGATTTCGTAACTTTTACCGCGTTATCACTCAGGTGTAAACACTTTTGCACTTGCGAGAGATTTCCAACTACCCGCAAACGCGATCGTCATCCTTGGGACAATTATTGTGATACTTCCAAATAAATGCAAGTGCAACTCAAGAACCTTAAAAATTAAATTAGAAGTTATTGTACTGTAAAAAAGATATCTAAATGATGTTCATTAGTCCGGTAAACATATGGTATTCGTCGGCCCAAAGAATAATATTAAACTCCTATTCCTATCCTAAGTCTGTGAAGAATCGATTTTTTTACAGTTCGAGTTTTTAAGTTCAAAGCTGAGATTTTCACTGTTGATTTACGAATTATCAATAAGGACCAGTCTTGTCACTGTCTGTAACAATTTCTCTAAACATGCCCTCTAAACATGCCATTAAAATTTTCAAAGAGGTCCCCTGAAATAATTTTTATTCAATTCCGGTATTTATATCTCGTGGTAATTTCGTTCAAACCAAGTACTAATATAAACAAATCTTCAACAGGCAATATAATGTTTCACTGTCTCGGTGCACTATACTAATGTTGACTTCCGAATCCCGTTATCTAGGACTGGAAAGTTTGGTGAACCGAGGAGGCGCGAACACGCCCTTCTCAGGGTTTCTGATTTGGCTAGTTGTTTAAAAAATTAAGTCGGGTAACCGAGCCGGCAAGCCTTTACATAGCACTTTTAAACTTCACTCAATGAAGGTTCCAGGATATTTTCTTTGAAAAATTGCGATAAAATTTCTGACTTTCCGGGTTGTGCTTGACTGGAACACAATGAACTTTTATCAACGGCTGGTGTTATGGCTTCACGGGATGATAGAGCATTAGCATGAGTGTTGTAAAAGTAAATCTACAGAAAGACGAATTTATTAAGAGTAAAATGATTTGGAGATTATCAGAAAATTTTCATCCGTCACCCGCATGGTTGCTTGTTACTAATTTTCAAATAGGTTGGATTGGGGAAATGGAATGAGGAATTCGTGGAATCACTTTAAAAGCTCTCATCCTGCGTTACTGAATAATAATTGACAAGAAAACGTTGGGACAGAATAAGGAAGTGGTTGGCATAATATTTCTTTAAAAAAAAAAATCAAAGATAAATCTTAAATTACCTTCCGAGCGTCCAGCTTTTTCCTTGCCCGTGCGGCGTTTCTAACTTTGTTTAGAAAGTCAGGGATTGCTGTCATTGCAGCCCAACTCAAGAGCCAACCAGGAAGAGAAAGCCCAGGGTTGTCATAATATGTTAGGCCAAATTCGACTCCGGGCTGTGAATACAATACAATCCAGCGTCAGTCACATAACTGTCAATCTAGCTCGCTTATTAGTTGCTTACATTGTTCAATCCCTTCACACCTTTGATGTGCATGATACTTCCGTATTCTACTACTCGGACTACTCCACTTACTACGGGAACTTTGTCATGCTCAACAGCTCTGTAGGGTAACAAACAAAAACGATTAAGTAAGCTTACTAAACTCAATGGCATATAATACACGAGTTTAATATTCTAGTGCTTCATTACTAACTTGTTCATTATGACCATTGTTCCTTCATTTGCATTTATGAGATGGCGTCTAGCAAAACAATAGTCACGATTTGAAAACATCTTAGGCCACTATTAATTCAGGAGTAGACAATTTGTCAGAAACAATTCCAATACTTGTATATGCAGTTGTGGTATTTTAACACTAACTTTCGTAGATTATTGTTTGATTATTGTATAGATTACCTGCATTTCCCATTGTACAATATCCACTTGATTTTTCGGATCTGATTCCACGATTTCAAGCTTCAGGGCGGAACCGTCCCCCTTCTTGCGATAGTTCAGGTCTAGTTGCGTCTCTAGAAAATCTGCAGGGCTGATATCGTCATAATACCCGTACACTAGAAAGTATCAACCGAACGGATATTTTGGTTCTTGGTTTTGAGACGAGAACCCTAACTCTTCTATACCATACCTTTATAAACGAACAATCCTGGTCTAGATTCATGAGGCATTCTCCAAATGAGCAAATCTGGAGTTTCAACATAAGGCACCCACGGAAAGTCTAGGAATAAAGAACAACTCAAATCAAGTAAAAATTAATCATGGACGGGAACAGCATGCAGACATGCTAAAACATGAAAACACGCTGAATCCGAACCCCTGAAGTTCTAATAACGAACCTTCGATTTTTTTACTGTAAATGGAAGTTGAGTTTGGACAATGACAGTACTTGACGTTAGGAAGTTTCTTGTCAACCACCAGGCGGTCTTTACAATGAGGGCAAACGACAGTTGCTGCAGTCAGGTCGTGAATAAAGTCGAGATCCCTAAAATGTCTAAAAAGAATATAAGTGAATTAACACAACTGCCTGTATAAGATGTCTTATAAAAGTAGAATATAGCATACTCCATTAGTTCAGATTTGAGTATAACACCGTCGGAAGGCTGTACAGAAGCCCTCTCTTTGATTTTTTGATCACATAGCGACACAACGACGAGTCCTAGGAACCATCGCTTTGAATTTGACGTGATCGATGAATTCTTACTGGAGGCCGTCCAAAGTTTGGAGTGCAGCTGGAGAATTTGATAGCTACGGCATGCTCTCTGTGCAATTATTGGACTTGTTTCTTTCGCCAGAAATGATCCCAGGATTCTTAAACCTCTTCGTATTGATGTAGGATCCCATTTTCTTAACTGATTTTGAAGCTCGTGGCGAATATGTTCAAAGTATCGGTTGTAAATCCGCATGTTCCAACTCCGGACATTTCGATTCATCATTTAGGACACCTGCTTTTTATAGCGCATATAAGTACATTAGAATTTATTTTACCACTCGAGTGGTAAGGAGTGCACTACTTCGATTCCAATCCACAAATAAGCAAACACGAAATTAGTAGGTGCAGTGTGAATAAACCAAACCCTTGACGACCACGCTCAATATTGAGCGTGGTCGTCAAGGGTTTGGTTTATTCACACTGAGTAGTTGAACCGTGGTATTTATTTGACGTCTCGAAGAAACACAGTCCGTTACGTCGTCTGGTCAGCATCACACTTCACAAATAATACACACCGTGCGCACGGTGTGTTATACACGCGTGCGTACATTCCAATTAACTCATTCAGTCTACAATATTATTCAACAAATAGACTTATGGCAAAACCTTTGAGTGACCTTGACTTACCTTTGCTATGCGACTCAATTGTTTCAAGTGGAGTACACTGGATTTATTCAACTGTCGGCAAGCTGGTTGTTCCAACTCGAAGTTGTGGCAACAATAATAACAATAATAATCACGATGATGGTTGATAACTATACTTAAATCATAATCAACGCAACCGAACCATTTACCTAAATAAAAAAGAAAGAAATTGAATGAATAAATTAAACATTAAAGTTTCCGGAGTTTTGAATTTTCAAATTCATGCCGAGGTACTCACGTGTCACCCGATAAAAATCTCCCTTCGCCCTTGGAATTAATTGTCGTCGATTTATCTGTTAAAATCAATTAACAATTCGATTTTTTCATCTTCTAGTGTCAAATTATTCCGTTAATTAAAACAGAATAAAATGTTCTAGTAACACCAAT
>JABASL010000048.1:8825-35345 GCA_019775825.1 Neanura muscorum | reverse complement strand
GACGTTTTGTACCACTTTCCTAACCTTAAGATACTCTTCGATTTTCGCAGTAAGGATACATGATTTACGCGGTGTTTATGCAAATGACGTATGAAACTTCTTTGATCACTTTTCATGCTCCTGCTGTGGTATATTTCTGCAGGTGTGGGAAGTTTTAATCATTTTTACAGGAGGGTAAAATAAGGGCCACGTTTTTTGATGGGACTTCAAGAAACCCATTTTATAAGGGCTAGCTTCTAGGATGCGATGATCCTATTCCTTCGGATGTCATTCTTTACGAAGCGGAAATAGGCCTTTGGATCATGTCGTGAATCCCAGAACCCAACATAAAGTTTAGGCGAAAGTTTCTACTCTCTTTTCGATGATGCATTCAATAACCTCTTAAAAGATTCACCGTTCACCTGTCTTCCGCTTTTCTCCCTGTGCCTTTGCTCTGAATTTCCATTTAAACCGCTTTGGTCGTTAGAATTTTACATTCCAAATACGTTTCCGCTGCTCGTCTTTAAAAGTCATTAATGATTTGTTGGATGGATGAGAAAGGTAAAAAGTTAGTTTGATAGCGGAACTGCGATGATTAAAACCAATTTTTAAATAATTAAAGACTTGAGAAGTTTGTTCACAGGAGGTAAAAACCAATAAAGGCTCGACCTAGACAAATAGGCACAATGAATATAACGTTCAAGAAATAATTAAAGAGGAATTACAATTAACCTTTTGTTAAAAATTGTGTCTCCTCCTTCTTCCTCAACTTGTTAAAAAAATACTATCATAATTTTTCTTTCGGAAAATTGTTTTTTCTTTGATTTCAAGGCAGGGAGACGGAAACGGATTTTTACCTAATTTTTCAACAACATTCTTGAGAATTATGAGAAGCCCATTTTACTAAGCGTTCCCCTCATCCCGTCTTAGTAAGAAGCCGAACAGGAAAAATTCTAAAGTCTGCCTGGTTTAAGCGTCTTTTCCAATTGTAAGCCACTTTGTATCACAGCAAATCATTTTCAAAATTGAAAATTTCTGTAATTTGAATTTTGAAATTCAATTTTTCTAAAAGTAAATTCAACATTTCAACTGGAAATCCCAACACAACCCTCAGCAAAGATTTTGATTGCATGAGCAGGATCTCATTCCTTATAGTTGTACTTGTGATTGATTCGTATATCCATGGCTTTTTTTTATGGAAATGATGAGACAAGGTGTTAAGCATTAATTACTGTCAATTTATCTTGTTGAAATTCCCGTTTTAATTAGAACTGTAATCACTTCATTTAATAGTTTCTTCTCCAAGTATATAATTAAGACTTGGCATGCAAGGGGCTGAGGATAGTAATTATGATATACCTCCGTGGTTGGAACTTTAAGACTTCGTCAACGGAAGTTCCTAGATCATATTTTTAGTTATAAAATTCACACAATTTATTATCATTTTCCGAATCTGTGCAATCAAACACTTCCTACCTGTCGCTTTTAATTATCATCCAAAGAAAACTTGTAGAGTGACTTCTGCCTCTGCTCTCGTTTTAATTATTCAATTTTTATTAATTTTTCTTACCATGGTTTACTTTTACTACGATCTGGCCGTGCAATTTTAAATCCAACCTACCGTTATGGAAGACAGAAGAAATACTTTAAAATTCCATCTTCCTAACGTCTTTGAATTTTGAATTTTAAATATCTGGCCGTGCAATTTTAAATCTAACCTACCGTTATCGAAGACAGAAGAAATACTTTAAAATTCCATCTTCCTAACGTCTTTGAATTTTAAATTTGAATATAAAATACGGCTGTCTTGCGTCCCACATCTTTAAAAATGAGAATATTTTCGAGTGTTTGGAACGTGCAAATCTTGCCATGAGCCATCACTCGTACTGGACGCTTTTCGCAACTTGATTTCCAACTATTTTGGATGCATGGGGTAGAACAGATTTTAAACGGTTCATGTCATGGATGACATTGCCCCCACCAGGGGGTTGGTCGTTCCATGGCGTTATTTTCATGGTTTTTCACTACCACCTCCACGGACAAAAATAAAAACTGGGGTGTTGACATTTTGGTGGTAAGTTAAAGCACCAGCTTTTGGCTTTGGGAGGCGATGATTCTTTTTTAATGCCAAAATTACTTGAGATGAGAAGGGCTCTTAAAATCTCGTGTAACATGGATTTTGTGGTCTAACATTATTTTTTTGAAAGTATTAAACTAATATTTTATGTGCGTATAAACTGGAAATAAAAAATAAATCTATTGCCTTTTCATCGCTTTAGCTTCACTCCTGACTCTTCTTCCTTTTCTTTCTGCAATGGGAGCTTATTTTTATTTATTTAAAACGCCATTTGATGCTTTTTTAAATGTGATGGGCCCTCAAATTCTGTGCAAAGTCCTTTCTTATTATATATTTTTCCCAAAGTCCTTTTCATCCTAAATACCTGAACAAATTGCTCTTTAGTTTTATTATTACACGCCACGATCTTCTTCCTTTTTCATTTTTTTATTACCCACAATGGACCAACAACAACCATTCCTCTGCTCACATTTTATCCAGGTCATTTTCTAACTGGCGTCATGCCTCAAATTTAAGTATTAAAATAAGTTTGCTAAGTCTCCAGATCTTTTTCACCCTAAGGACGACGGCGATCCTGGAATACATGAAATCATGAGGTTGAAGTCACGCGTGGGGGCTGGTGATTCAGATTTCCTTCACCATTCTCCTAATATTGGCTCTCCGCATTCCGGATTCTACGATCCGGAAACTGGTTCCACGAAATTGGAACGAAAACACCTTGTGCGTATGCTTTGTAATTAATTTCATTTTTTCAAATAATTAATGAGCTTTTCTAAAAAAATAATCTATTTATAGAACATCATCCGTCATGGAATCTTTCATCGTGTCGTGTCAACAAGATTTATTGACATGAACTGCCAACTGCAACCTACAACTAACTACAAGGGAGCAGTTCTGAAGACATGGCTAAAATATGCCCTTATCAGTTATTGCCCTCCCAAGACTTGGACTTTATGCCCTGCGCTTTCTTCGACTTTCAAGATGTACATTCTACAGGTGCGCTTTTTTACGAAAAGTCGTTCCTCTTCCATGGATATTAGGTTAGCCAAACCTAACCTAAACCTTCAGGTCAACAAATTTTACGGGATCGTATTGGGGATCCTCTTTCGTAGTAATTTATTAACGAGAAGTTAAACGGGAAGCTGGTGTCATGGCTCCGCAGTTAAAAAGACCACAATGGAGAATGGCACAAGTGCGCTGCCAGTGTCATTCCTGTCCTTTGAAATTCCTCTTATTGATGGGTCTTTTTTTGTTTAGGAAGCCAGGGAGGGTAAGAAGCATTTTGTGTACTAGGGAGGTGGTGGGTAAAAGGTCCGTCCGATAGAATAAAAAAAATTATCGTGCCAGTACTTAACATTCGAGAGCATGGACTCACCTGCTCTTGGTGGTGCTTCATTTTCAATCTAAAAGTCATGGGGAGCTATCCTTAACTCCTTTACACCACTTTTAACGTTTCTAACATCACAAAACCTTTCATTCCTCATTTGGAATTATACGGACAACGTTCAAGTGTTACAGCAGTGTTACTTCTTGACTTATAATTGAACCTCCGAACATCCTCAAGGAGTTTAAGAACAATAAAAAAAAGACACTTTCTAATTATTGTTAACTGCTCCAACTTTTAATTGTTGCAGGCAGGAACAAATGGATCAGTGTCTTATACCGTACATTGAAGACCCTGGAAGTTTAATTTAATTGAACTAGTGTGAAACAAGCTAACCTCCCGCGTGACACTTAAATTTAACGTCATAGCTTTCCATTTAAATTTTTATTACCACAAGTAATTTGGAGCAAGAGGCTTCTAATCAAAATCAAATCAGTTGTAAAATCGTCAAGTAAAGTTCGTCAGAAAAGTGTTCAGCCACGCATGCTGAGGCAAAGCAGCGCTGAAGTTTTAAGAGACTTATTAGCTAACTCCGATTAACTGAGCTATGACCTTAAACTTTGGTGACCCAAATTAATTTACAGTGCCGTTGATAGACCTCTCGGGTTTGGGTTTGGGTTTGAGATAGTTTTCCAAGTGTCAAAATTAGTTTCAACTGAAAACCAAGTCTGGTGTTCAGTTTTGTGAAGAACAGAGAGGTGAATTTGCATAAAAGAAAGTAACATGGAAGAGTATTCAACAAAAACCGAATTCGGGTATTCTCTACTCGGTAGTGGTGGGACTTCAGGAAATAGCAACCCCGGAGGAAGAATATCGGGATCAGGGGGCGGACCAACTTATACTTCCCTGGAACAGGCGTACTTGCATCAGAATCAGAACTCCAGCGCATATCACCCGGGTATTCAGTCAGGAGTAGTTTTAGATGATTGGACACCGCCACAACACCAATCCCAACACCATCATCATGCCTCATCCTCCCTACTTTTGCATCAACATCATCAAACAAATCATCCAGGAATTGGACGTAATGGAGACATGGGTCACCAACAGCATCCCCATAACTCAATCCATGGTTTGGGTCAACTCAATGGCATGCTTCACAATCATCATCAATTACTTCCTAATGGATCCTCGGTTAATGAAAAACCGAAGAAGGAACAGAGAATCCGGCGTCCAATGAACGCCTTTATGGTTTGGGCTAAAGTTGAGAGAAAGCGGCTGGCTGATGAAAATCCGGATTTGCACAACGCCGACTTAAGCAAAATGCTTGGTAAGCCGTTTTTATATTCAATTTGTCCTAATTTGTAAAAACCTATAATCTAACCTTTCTAAGCGCTGGTGAGTCAGAGATACCTTTCATATTTTCTCTTTGAAAATAATGTTCCAGGAGAAGGGTTGAACTTTCTCAATTGTATTTCAAGCTCCATTCTCTTAAATCAGGGCAGAAGTAATTGGTAATTGAAATTTTACAGAATTAGTTGTGGATTAATTTAAAGTTAAAATAGTAGTGATAAGTATCATAGCCTCAGAGAAGCTATAAAGACAAAGGAGGATGGTCTAAGTGCAGATTACAAAACACTAATGAGGATTTATGCTCCTATGATTACTTGCCCCGTCGAACTTTTACACCTTGCGTATATAAGCCCAGCCTCTAAATAGCAGGAAAACGGTTCCAATGAAACTTTCAAAAATTTTGCCTAACAGGGTTACACCTGGAAGCAAAAAATTTAAAAAATTGAATTGATTTACAAGATTTATTACCCGTAATCATTTGGCACAATTACGGCTCTGTAAGCTCAGTTTGCCTAACAGGGTTACACCTGGAAGCAAAAAATTTAAAAAATTGAATTGATTTACAAGATTTATTACCCGTAATCGTTTGGCACAATTACGGCTCTGTAACCTCAGTTATTCTACGTTTTTTCTCTGAACGTAGAATTTTTCCAAGACCGTAAGAACACGAAATTGTGTCCAGCCGTAAATTTTTTAAAAGTGGGATGAGGTCTTAAAAAATTCAGATTGTGTGGAGTAAGCCCGTAATTTATCATTGTTTTATTACTTAAAAACCTTACAAATTTGTAAACACAAAAAAATTACAAGTTTATGTCTAATTGTTTATGAGTTTTTCATATATTTCAAAGTTTCTTCCTGACCTAATTTTTTAGTTCGAGTGTTGTAGGGATTCTAATTTCTTGAGCTAACTTTATGGGATGGATGAGAAGATTGATGTTGATAGCGTCATTGCACCGTTAGGAACATGTAGGAAAAATCCGACTTTAAAAAAATGTTCTTGATGAACTTCCGCTGCTCCTCCTATTTGCCTTTACCTTAGTTCCTATACTTAAATGCAAAAAAAAACTTTAAGTACTTGGCTCCAGTTTCTACAGTAATCACGATCCATCCGTTTCAATTTCACATTCGCATCTGCCTAGAGGTTCGTAACACCCTTAATAGTTTTTGTGTTAAGCTTTATAAAAAAGCAATTAGTCAGGTTAGGGCTGAGGTTAGTTTTATAGATGATTGACGAACGACGGTGTAGGAGGAAGGAAGTTAAATTCAGTTTTAATTGTTAGGTACTTGTAAAGGTGTTGGATAGTTGATAGGATTAAGTACTACTGGGGTGAAGATATCAAATAAAAACAGGAAATGCCTGTCTCATAGTCATCGACTTATAGCACGTAACTTGGACACCGTGCTCTTATACGGAACTATGTACAATTTAACGGTGTTCATCCGTTTCAATTTCACATTCGCATCTGCCTAGAGGTTCGTAACACCCTTAATAGTTTTTGTGTTAAGCTTTATAAAAAAGCAATTAGTCAGGTTAGGGTTGAGGTTAGTTTTATAGATGATTGACGAACGACGGTGTAGGAAGGAAGTTAAATTCAGTTTTAATTGTTAGGTACTTGTAAAGGTGTTGGATAGTTGATAGGATTAAGTACTACTGTGGTGAAGATATCAAATAAAAACAGGAAATGCCTGTCTCATAGTCATCGACTTATAGCACGTAACTTGGACACCGTGCTCTTATACGGAACTATGTACAATTTAACGGTGTGCTACTCATTGATTCGTTGAATGAAGTAGAGTGAAGTGATTGATGGGCAAGTTTTGACTCGTGCAAGGCGGATGGTCATGTTCATGTGTCCATAGAACCGTATTCAACTTAATGTATCCGGTGATCTTGAATCTGAATCCAGGACTTACTAAAATCCTTAACTGTGTTTAAAAGGCGTCAAATTTAAAGCGTCCTTTCCGTGATTTTTTGGATTCGTTTCAACTATTTCTCTTGACCTAATGTCTCCCTTCGACTTAAAGGGGATGAAGGTTCGTCATCCTCATCACATTTCACTATCTCCCAAAGATTTTCATATCCACGACCTTAACTTTTACCAAACAAAAATCACAGTCACTCACAATCACAATTTGTATTTAAGTTTTACTCAATTTACTCATTCAATTTTTTTGTTTTTTTTTCTCAATACATTTTTCCTGCTCACTCAATTTTGCTGCATTTATATTAAAACTAAACTTGGATCTCTGATGTGCACTTACTCTGGATCCCATCTAGATTTAATCTGAGAAATTTTTGAAAAAATTATTGCAATTAAAAAATAAAATAAATAAAAAATAAGTGAAATTTGAGGATTTCTGTTTTTATATAATTGTTTAGACGTTCAGAAGTTTACCGAATTACATCCATCGTGCAATTCGGTGTTCAGAATTATGGTGTTTTATTCAACCATCAGACAGATTTTCACTTCACGGTGAAAGTCGAAAGAGCATCCAGGTTTTGAATTTCAGTTTACTCTTTTTTTTTTTGTTTTTTGTTTACTTTATACTGAAAACGTGAGCCGACATTACTTACAGGTTTTGATTTCTATTAGAATAGAGCACAGCAGGGAGCGTCAAAATATAACTATAAATTTCTTCTAAACGGTTTATGCCTCTTAACGCCTAAAAATTTATTTTGTTGGAAGATTATGAAAGTTGTGTTTGGTTTGGTTTTTTTTTGAAGTGGAGGAAATGGGAAGTGAAACCTGTTTAAAGTCTTCCGAAAGGAAGAATCCTGATTCACACGGTGTGTAAGCCTTTGGCTGAAGCTTAAAACAGTGTTTTGAGTATTTTTTGTTGTCTGTAGAATGGTTTCCTAAATTACGCGTTCTAATTTGAAATGAGACGTCCTGTGTGTGGCCAATATTGTGATGGGATGTGAGCGCCATATTACCTTACAAACACATACTTAAAACCCTTATCGCTTAATTGCGAAATTGTGGAGAAGTTTTTTCGTCATGATTTATTTTCTGCAATGGTTCTCGAAGACTTAAATGTATTTCATACACGGCAGGAAATTATTTTGCGAGAAAAGTCTAACGCGACTTTGGCGAACGGCCAGCAATTTTTGTTTTTGTTGTCATCTCCAAAATATTCCCTGGCGTCTAGCGCATGGGCCTAGAATTTTTAATTGCACTTTAATTATTTTAGGGCAGCTGGAAATTCAATTCATTTTGTTTATTAGCCCTGGCGGAACGATCGCACAGGCGTTGAGTCGACTCCAGTTTGTAAAGTTTTTGGCAATGGAATATTTGGAAACAATTTGACCATGGTGCTGGTGACTCATGTCATTGGGTGTACGGAGAATTTAACATGAGCACGAGCCAACACAATTTCGAATGTTTTCCAAATTTGATATTTGCAAGAAAAAAACCTGCATCTCCAAACTTGACTTCTGCGATTTGTGAAGACGACGAGAGTCTCGTCACAGTCCCCATCCTTTCCTCTCCCTTGACTTGTTGGCTTGGCTTGACCGGTGAAGAAGAAAGAGGTTTTCCTTAGTTGACCTCAGTGTCCACTTTAGCTCGACATTTTTTTTTCTCAACTCGTGAGCTTATGAGGGACTTCACTTACGCACAAGTTTAGGACACGCTTGAGCGACATACATGCATAGATTAGCCTCTGTTACGTCTCAGAGGACAGAATCATCAGCGGTGGGGCACAAAATCAAGGTTGTAAGACATACAGAAGAGGTCTAACTTAAAGTATTTAGTCAAGACTCACTTGCACTTGGCCTATTAACAATATTATTAATTATCTCTCCCCAAAATTAAGGCTCAGCCGGAATTAATAGTAGGGTTCTAAATTGGGTCAAGCACACTTACTACCTAGGACACGTGCGCATTTTTTGGAACTAAAACGGAAGGAAGGAAGAGGAAGGGGAAAGCAGTAGTGCAAAACTTTTAGCCCTGTTTAAGAATGAGTAACTAGCTTAAGTTTGTGAGGTGACTAAACGGTTTATGACCATTTCGTGTCCATTTTACTTATGAGAATTGCTGGGTTCTAGACGGCCAGTATGGTATTTTGAAGAACGCGGCGTTTAGATGAAATGAGAAAGAAGATCAGTATTGACGTTTCTGCGCTGCGTCGGCAGCTTTGCACTGTCCAATGGACTTTAAAAAAAGGCGACAACGGTTTAAGTTTAATGAAGGCAATTGGGGTTTAATGGTCCTGCGTCATTAGGCTACGGTTCTTAATAATTAGGCGGTAGCACCTCGTCTTCTTTTCCGCGCTTTGACGACAAGTAAGCGCTCTCAGCGGAGTCATAGTCTGATGAGCGATGAAAGTTCTCGTAAAAGCTCTATAACTCAAACTTCCTAATAATCAATTTCACACTTGAAGAGACTAAAGATTTTTTCAACCAATCAGAGCCTCCCAATTTACAAAACTTCCATCCATACGGTCCACCTTTTGCGTCTTTAATTTCTATTAGAAAATAGAACTTGAAAATTTTTAGTATGAAAATGTTCGGATTTGCAGCATGAAAATTCAACAATAGAATACAACTTACCTGATTATGCCATTGAAGCGGAGACAATGAATGTTTGCAGTTAATTTTACCTTGAACCAGAGACGAAATTGAATGGACGCATCGGATACAATTGAAGAAGGGTCAACTTCAATTGTTGTGGTAATTGATGGGAACTAGCCAATAATAGGCATTGGGTCTATGGTACGCAAATGCACTTTGGTCATTTATATGCGTGTGGTTCGATATCAGTTATACAATAATTTAAACAATAGGAATACAAAAATAATAACTCTAAAACGTAAACAAGTACTCCCTTTTTTACCCAATTGATTTCACTTTCAAATCTTCAATAAACGAAAACTAACAAACTGTAGAATTTTACTTTTTGCGTGCAATGAATAAATTTTATTTTAATTATAGCGCTGGCTGTAGTTAAGATTTAATTTAGCTTAGCTATATGACTATTTTATGTCGTTTTTTGAATGATTTGTCAAGCTTTTTTGTGGATTTATTTCGTAATTTTTCGGGGTTTTGCAGATATTTAAAAAATAACCACAGTTACGTGTTGGAATTATAAAGATGTCAGTTGTTTTTGGTTGTGGCTGTTGGATTTGTGACTGAGTAATGTTGCATTTCTCTTTTGTGTGTGTGGAGGCGGAAATGATGGAGAAAGTAGAAAATTTGTAAGAAATAATTTGAGGGTGGGGAGACAGGCTATAATTTTGCTGACTGTGACAAAAATTAGTCTTCCGTAAAAATGTGACAGAGGGGTAGATGATGATGGGGAAATATAGCATTTTCTATGCTTGAATTATTAGTTTGTCTAATTTCTAATATTTCTCTTCTTCTACATTTAACTTACATTTAACTACATCTTAAACATTCCTCATGACTTGCACAATTGGGAACATTCCCAATTTTTTCCAATAATTAAATATTACGTACTAAACAACCTCCTCAAGTCAACGCCTACCGAAACTTTCCAAAACAAAATGGCCCTCCGAGTTGAAACATATCCAAAAGAATCGCAAAGATTTCGCGTTCCAACCGAAATGATTTTCCAATCCACACGCTAACACAGCATCAGCTTACCACGTCTTTGTAATTATTTAGCGTAAAGTTGAAAAGTACAAATGACGTGGTACGTGGAAGTTAACATATGGGTGAATTCGTAATTTCGCGATTCATAATTTTGAGCAAGCTTTTTTGAATTTAGATGCCACGATGACATTGTAATTTTGTGAACATCTTTACTCATAGTTAAGGACGCAGTGTTAAGTATTGTGGGTTTTAGATCAGTTAGAAAATTTTGGGTTCCTCTTTGGACATTCCCTTGTATGAAGACTCGGTTCTTAAAATGTGGGTAAACCCTTAACGCTTCATATGACTCATGTTAAATTTTGTCATGTTTAGGTTGAGTAAATTAATCAAATAAGTGAAAGTAGTAGGTAGGGCTCGTTTAGCTGTCAAGGCAGGGCCCACCCAGTCCCCACCTTCCGTCTTTTTCAAAAGAAACGGAATCGGAAATGACCCGACAAGATCACAAATCTTTATAATGAACTACCAACCAGCACAACATCCTTCGTCATCCTCCTCGTCAAGAAAAGTCAAAACGATAACATTTTCACAGCTCAGAGTTTTTCGTGAAAGCGCTTTCCGGGTGATAACACGCTTCACAAACTTAATGTCAAGTCAAAGGTTATGTTTTGCTTTATTTTAACCAAAGGGGCCAAGCCTTTCATATATCGTGAGTAATCATATTTTCATATTGAGTTATGAAATACCGTAAGAAAAACAAAATTTAGGAGAATAAAGTATAAAACCCGAATTTTGGAGTCTTTATTTTTAATATTGAAATTAAATAATTTTATACGGCGCAGCGCAGCGTGAAGGACGAAAATTTGGATTTTTTTTTAAAACTTATGATATTTCACACTTCTTGGTTAATTTTTAAACTGAAACTCCTTGAAAATAAGCCTGTTAATCATTTTTTGGAAACAGTTTTTCCCTAGTCGATGACAGGTTAGTGCTGAAAGTGAGTGTTAGGTTAATTGAAATAATTTGAAGTGGACTGGTGTGGTGTGGAGAGAGATTAGATTTTGATCTTTTCTTTCATTCTTGTTAAAATGGTACTGAAATTAATGCTTTAGGTTTTCATTGGGTAGGAAGCACAGTTTGAAATCGTTTCCTTGATATTTAGGGAAGTGAAATGCTTAGGTAAGAACTCTCTGCTGGTTGTAATTATAACTCGGTTGTCGAGATTTGTAAAATGCCAAGGCTAAGTCAAGTCCCCCCATTCCTCATTTTCACTTCACCCATGAGGTCATCGGCAATCGACTGTAGCTGGAACGAATTTGTCATCACTTGCCACAAAGTGTCTCACATTCTAAGTAACATTACTTTCGACTTCAGAGCTAGACAGAGCGAAGGAAGGGGTTGAAGTTGAAGTTAAGATTTATGAAGGTGTGGAGAAGGAAGAAAGTGTCATTGTAAATCATTTCAGGTCCATTTCTAAACTTTTTAAAAAGTTTCTGAAGGGCTTCCTTCTTCGCTTCAAAATTTTTAGTACCGTAAATTTTCAAAATAAGGGCCGTATAACGTGTACCCCTTTTCCGCTTAATGTAGAATGTATTTTGACAGGCTATGTGCAGCGATAGTCCCTGCTACTTACGGAATTGTTAGGTTAGTTTGGTTAGGTTAATCTAATGTGTTATTAAGGGCTCGTATTCGGTGCCTGAAGTTAAGCTCGTTTCTTAACAAGAGATAAATTATGAAATCTGTGATCCTGCCACCTCGAAGAGGTCATAGTGTCAACTTTAATTCTTTACTTGAGAAAAGTTTTTATTAATACACACGTAGTACAAGCCTTATTTTTCTAGTGTAATTGTTTTAGTGTATTTCGAGTTTTTAAAGTTAATTATGAGCTTGGGGTTGTTGTTGGTGGTGGTGATAAGAATTTAAAATTCCTGCGGATGGGGAGGGAGGTATTGTCTAATTATGCACCATTGTTACTTTATTTCATCTTAGACGTCTGTATTTCTCAAAATATTCTTTCACTTCGTCACTCTACGCTTCATAAAAAGCCTGTTTGCGTCCTCCCGGGTCAATTCCGTGAATAAAAGGTTTCCCCATGTCATTTCTCATAAAGATTACCATACACACTTCGTCTTCATCATCTTTGGTGGCAAATCATCTCTAAATCTGCACCTTTGTCCTGTCATCTTCCCGTATATTTTAAGGCATTATCACTTTAGGAAAAATTGAAAACAAAATTCGATAATTTTTCGATTTTCAAAATTGAAAATTGGAATTCGAAGAAATTGTAGGCGGTCAATTTGCGAAATTAAAAACTTATTACTTGCACACTTGAGTTTTTGGCCCTGAAATTGGATCCATTGGGGATGTTAGCGATCTAATAAATTATGTTTTTTAAATAATTTGGATATGTCGTGTGGTTAGTAATTTTATTAGTTAAAAATTTATGACCAATATGAATCTTGAGGACAACTTTTATTCGTTATTAATGATGATTCCTTGGAATGAAACCGAAGAGCAACCACTTGAGCAAAGTCATGGTTGTGACGTACGAGTTATTTGTGACAAATTTGCGCGAAGCCATTAACTCAACAAACTTTGCTGGCGTTGGCTAACATCGGTGGCATTGAAAAGCAGTATAACTCGAACGAAAATTTCGGAATTAGCGGTGACTTATTTACTGTAGATTTTGGAAAAAAAATCTTTTCTGTTTCCAATTCAAAGTTTCTCTAGGGCTAGCTAAATACTAGAATTTTATTTGAATTTTATAAACTTTATTGTGAAGATTCTCGTATTTTTGTAGATTTTTTATACAAAGATACTTTTCTTCGAGGTTCGCTCATTTGTAAATTATTTGAGCTACTTTATTTGACATTTTAAATTTTTAAATATTTTTAATTTCGCTGAGGTAATTTGTGTTTTGTGTTATTTTGTAACTTTCAAGTCTGGTACTATTGGGAAGCTTGGATTCAGGTTGAAGCAGGACAGGGACAAAGGTTGATTTTGATTTGATTTCCTGTAATTAAATATGAATTAGACTGTCATCATTACAAGAGAATTCCTGAGAATAAAAACTGTTCATTTTTTTTTCGACCTGTGAGAACTTTGTTTGACGCTTTTAAGGTAAAGCAGGCTAGAAACTTCGTAGAGAGGTTTAAAAGCTAACTTTTTTTAACTTAATTCGTTCATCCTTCCTTGATTCTTTCTTGACTAGGAAAAAATGATTAGTTGACATTATTCACATGGTTGTTGGTTCGTTCGGTTTGTTGTACTTGTCATTTTGAGAAACACTTTGTAAGTGAATCTTACCTTACTTTTGTAAGTATGCGCTACACTGCCTTCTTTCCGTGATTGTGATTCCAATTAAAAAAATACTACAGCAATTAAAATGTAATTTTCTCAAAATATTACGACCTATACCTGCTCCCTATGTCGTAGTAGTTGTTTAAAGCAGAAGCTAAATTTACTCGGCAACTTTAACTTAACTGCTTTGAATCAACGATAGTGAGCAATCAAATTCAACCTATTTTTTAGTCCCTAATTTCTGGAAACTATTTTTTTCGAATATGGGATTTTGATAGTGTTGAATTTTGACGGTTTCGAAAAAACGCTATAAATTTGGGAGTTATTTTAAAGTACAATATTTTAGATATTTTTATATTGCGTGTGAACTCATTTTTTGGAGGAAATAATTTTTTGAGAGAGTGAGATGAGAGGGAGGGAGGGAGAGGAAGTAGCGGAGCACGCAATCCGCCAAAGGAACAAAATCTGACAGATAACTTTTGACAACGCTCACAAACAGTCTTCTTCCCTGCTGTCGCTCTTCTTTGATTCGGCAGACTCTCCAGCCGTTAAAATACAGCGAAGGGCTGATTCAAGTGGTTCCAGGAACCCCTTAACAGATTTTGATCTTAACTTTCATTTTTAAAACGATTTTGATTATCAGCCAAATCTTGGGAAGAAATTGGGTTTATTCGTAGACACGCGGTTTTATAAGCGGAATTGCATTTTTCCATGAACCGGAACACTTCCCATCTGCTTCTAATGTTCGATACATTTAGTCTAATTAGGGAAACAGGCGCAGCATTCTATGAGCAATTAGAACCAGTTCCAACCTCCAAATCCTCCTCTTTTGGTATCAAACATTGATGCCGAATAGAAATTTTACAATTTTGGCGCAGCCATTTCCGATCAGTTCAACTTCCAGATCAACTTATCAATTGATTCAACAAAAAAAAATATTGGTAGTTTTATATTAAAAAAAATATCAATCACGCCGAATTCTATAAAAAAAAATTAAAATTAAAATTTCATTAAATTTTAAATTTAAATTTTTAACTACATTTCATTCACAACTCGCCAAAAGTTGAGTAAATTTTAGAAAGAAAAAAAGAAAAGCAAACTAAAAGTTGAATAGATTCCAATTATCGGCCTTGCCTTTTCCGACTTTCTCCTAAGAATCCAGTATTTCGGGGCTAGAATCCCAGATTATCGTATGAATTTGGCAATCAAATGAAGATTAAGCGCATTGCGTGTGCGTCCTCGCACAAATAGGGTTTTAATTCGGCTGAAGTTTGGGACAAAGAAATTTTTCCCTAGGAATTCCGATTTTAGGACTATACCTATTTTTGTTTGGTGTTTTTTTTCTGACTGGCAAGATTAAGGATTGTATTTTTGCGTATGCTAATTAGTAATCTTTGGAGTAAGTGGGATTGATATGATCTTTAAAGATGAGGAAGAAGAGTCATACGTGTTCCCTTTTTGATGTAAATGAGCCTATTGTGCCGAAAGGCAGTTGCAAAGGAGTGTTCTACGTGCTAAAGGCCCTCAGTCACTGCAGTCTAATATTGTAATTGATCTCTTCAGCACTCAAATTCATCCTTACATTTTCCATTTTACAAAGTTGAGAAGTTGATTGAAGTTTTGATCATCTTCGGCATCGGTGAATCAAAAACGAAGGAAAGGGTTGATTGAGATGAAATGTGCCCTTGCATGATATATTTACGGTTAAATTCAAATATTCGTATGAATCTCTCACTGAAGTACCCAAACACGCTGGACGAAAAAAAAATACAGAGAAAATATAAACGTTGATAGTTTGTGAAATTTCGCATAAGGCTGAGATTGAACTGAGATTTTGTAGAAGATATTGTCAATTGTAAATGGGAAATATCATGGAGTAGACATCAATCTCCCTGTTGAAGAGTCAAACCTCGTTTAGAACTCCTTGTCTAAATACTTTCTGTCACTGACACTCATCAAAACGTTTTTGCCAATCACTCCTTTCCTTTTTTATTCTTGCATTCGAAATTAGTAATGAATTGGCAGTTATCGAAGTATTTAAAAACTTCTCTTCAAAAAAACAAAGGAACACTGTAAAGGAAAAATATCACTTCGATTCTGGCTTAAGGCTTTCAAACACTATTAATCATAAAATGTGATTGAAAACCTGATTCTAAACATGTTGGAAATTTTTTTTTAAAAAAAATCGTTTTAAAATTTGGCATCAAAATTATTTTAAAATTTGGCATCAAAATTATTAAAATTCGAAATCAGATTCTCACCGATTTGATTATTTTGAATAAAAATACGTCCCTGCGTAGGAATCGTTTTCGTGTGTGTTTATTGCTTTTGAAACAAATCCTTATGAACGCATGTATAACTCAGGTGAGGCGTCAAGTCTGGAGCTGTTTAAGGGCCCTTTAGTGTTGAGAGTGACACTTGAAAGATGACTCAAGACTCATGAGTCATCCCTTGAGAGAATGAAAAACTTAACTTTTGAATTGGTAAACCTGAAAACATGAGCATCTTTTGATTTTGGTTTTGTTTAAGGGCCCTTTAGTGTTGAGAGTGACACTTGAAAGATGACTCAAGACTCTTGAGTCATCCCTTGAGAGAATGAAAAACTTAACTTTTGAATTGGTAAACCTGAAAACATGAGCATCTTTTGATTTCGGTTGTTGACAATGACACTGATTGATTCTTAAGGGCCTCCCCCTTAAATTATTAGACTTTCTTCCCTTGTCGTGATGATATCCGCCTAATTTCTCATTTACTCAGCCTCATTTATTTAGTATTTTTGGTTTTAAAAACTACGAATTTGCGCCTGAAAGGGAGGTGCCGGGCCCTTCATAGTTTACCACCTCTCCTGGTTTTTTTTTCAGGATTTTTGTGACTGTTTTAAAGTTAGTTGATATTTGAGGGATTGATTATGAGGCGGAATTAGTTGGATTTCTTGTTTCTTATAATTTCGTAAATTTCCAAAGGAAACGTATCGTTACTGTTAGGTGTGTATATTTGAAAAACGGTGATGGGAAGACGTGACTTGATGGATTTCACTTGAAATAAATGGTTCAGGCGTGACTTTTCTTAATTTTAAATTTAACTCAATTAACCTAAGTAATCGGTTTGACTGATCTCAGGCCGAAGGTGTCAACGACTCAGAGTAACCTTACTGCTGAATTTCCTAACGGAATAAAAGTTAAATATCGACTCCAACATGGTACGTCGCAGTGGCTTATGCGGACGCATTGACCTCCAGAAATATTTCCTATTTTGTATTTTGAATCATTTTAAAACGTTTTGACAGTTTTGAAGTAGCGAATTTCAATAACTCATTCTGAATCATTGCTTTTGTTAACTTATGTCATTCATGTTACTCTTAACCTACTAACTTAACCTTAAGTTTGTTTTAGTTTTACTTGAACGGAGTTGTCTAACACCTAATTAGGTGATTAATATGATTTTGGACTTCATCTTCTCGTTTTTTAGAATGACTTTACGTTGAGCTCGGCTTGACGCTAGAGTTACTGTTAAATTCGGATTTTCCAATAAACTTCTCATTAACTTGAAGTGGGCTCATTTCAGGAATCAGGGTTCTGGGAATTCAAAATTAATTTTTTAATTGGTTGACGTAAAATTGGAGTTTTTTTTATTTAGATTACTGACTGTCGTCATATGTTTTTCACTTATGTTTTGCCTGAGAAATGAAAAATGAAAGTATGGTAAATGGTGGGTTGTTGGAGGTGGATGAATGGTGCCTGACAGGACTTCATGTAAAGAACATCATAATTTGGTTCTGAATTTAATTTAACTTTTCTGAAAGTGAATTAAATTATAATGCTGTTTATAAGCATTATCCATAACCATTCTTTACTTTTGGGATGAAGTCTTCCAGGGAGGTAAAATACGTATGCAAATTTTTGAAAATTTAGAAGAACAAGATACTATCGAACATATGTACAAACAATTCAGGGTTACAATTGCGTACGTCAATTCGTAATTGACGCTGACAATGGAACATACCCAAAGGGTACACGCCGACCATTTCCATCTTTAAGTATGTTATACTACAATTATATCTAAGAACTGTGATATAATATAAGCTGCTGACCTTAATATTTACTATTTTTTTGAATTTTCTAAGATTTGAGAAGTTTAGCATGGAGTTTTGTTTATTTGAGAGAAAACTCAGATTTCGCTCGTTTTTTGGCAGGAAGTGAAAGTGAGAGAAAACCCAAATTTCTCTCAAACACACAAAACTCCATGCTAAACTTCCCATCCGGAACTCTTAGAAAATTCATAAAAAATAGTAAATATTAAGGTCAGCAGCTTATATTATATCAAAGTTCTTAAATATAATTGTAGTATAACATACATACTTAAAGATGGAAATAATCGGCTTTGGGTATGTTCCACTGTGAGAGCAATTAACATAAGTTCATTTTAATCACAAATTGGAGGTAATTTCTTGGAAGTGTAGCTTGCTTTGACATCTAAACGTATCAATTTCATGTTCAATCACTAATTATTGATTGATTATCGCTAAATGAAATTGGATGGACAAGAACTTATCATTTCTAAACCTCAAGTAGTAATTACAATTAGTGTCAAATTGAATACCTGTAGATATGTTGCAAGTTACGGTTCGAGCTTGCAAAAGTCATACTTTTCAAGAGCCCTTCAAAACGCTAAACGACGTAGATGTATTACTATCCCTGAAACAATTGTATAATTCCCGCCCTGACCTAGCTAACTTTGAAATAACATACTCCAAAACCCCAGACAATCGAGAATCCGTTCGATTGTCACATTTCGGCTAGTGGAATTTAATGAGTTTTAAACAATTGTTTCGAACACGGCGTAAAATTAAGGGCACTTGAATTTTGGTAACCCCTAGCCGTGGAGGTTCGTTCGGAGAATCCAATATTTCAGCTAGGCGACACGCTTCTGAGAAGCCCAATTCTCCGATTGCCAAACTTACCTTTAAGATTACCGAACTTGTATTAGCAATTTCTGATTAGATCTTCAGATACTTCATAGAAGGTCATCCTAAAGGTCATTTAATTTTTTTGACATCTTTGAAAAATGGGATTACTTGGAAATCTTTGTAATTTTGCCGAATCCGTATATCATTTAGGGAAATACAAAGTTGTCCAGTTTTTGAAGTTAGGGATTTTGTAATGTTTGTATCTTTTATGCCCTGGATTTCTCTGAATTTTGTCTTGGATTAGGTTGTTAGATGATGTAAATTCTGTGTTGAAGAAAAGGATGGGAGGAACTCTTTTGTTTTATGAATGAAATTAACATAATGTAAAGAATTAAAATGGTGTTGGTGGTGCAAGAGTGTGTTTCTATATCATTTCCATCTATCTCAACCCTTTACTTCATCATAATTATCTCCCGTAATTAAAATCACTTTTCGGAGTTCCGCTTCGCCTAATCTTTGTATAATGAAACAAGATCCTCAAGATTTGAGTAAAAATGTCTGATGTGTAATAGTGAAAACAGGTCTCTCGTGTCATCGCTCTTTTGTTCTGATGTTCAAGAGTAAAGAATTAACCAGGTGGATAATACATTCTTTGTCAGCCAGTCATATTATTAGTTCAAACGGAAACTATTTTAGAAAAAAGTCATATTTCTAATGATATCAAGTACTACAAAGTAGGAGATTCATTAAACACCCTGTATTTAAAACTCTAATTAGTTTTTTTTATAAAACGAGCCGCATTTCTAAGGGTCTCTCGAGTTGATGTTCAAGAGTCAAGAATTAACCAGGTGGATAATACATTCTTTGTCAGCCAGTCATATTATTAGTTCAAACGGAAACTATTTTAGAAAAAAAGTCATATTTCTAATGATATCAAGTAGTACAAAGTAGGAGATTCATTAAACACCCTGTATTTAAAACTCTAATTAGTTTTTTTTTTATAAAACGAGCCGCATTTCTAAGGGTCTCTCGAGTACATTTTAACTCAATCTTTATATCACCTTCTTAGCAGGTTGTAATCTCAGAAAAAGGAAAAATTGAAGGAAGATTTCAATTTCACTCTAGGCTGAGCATGAAATCAAAGAATCAAGATTAAGGCAGCCTTTTTTAAATTTGGGTTATGGAGATTCCCCCTAGGCCACACGGTAAACAGAAGCCCTTATAACTAAAAGTAAATATTGAAATCGAGAAGATCTTGAAGAGCCCTTAAGTACTCTTCTCGATCTTTACAAATCCAATCCTTCGGCCGATATAGCGGTCCGGCTAGGGTGACTTAGATGAACTTTTTTTGCTTGCGGTTATCTTTGTGGTGAGGTTATTTATGTTGTAGTAGGAGAGCCCTTAAGATTTGGTGAACACCAGCGTTTTGCAACAGCTTGAACAAAAATGAGAGTAGTATGGTTTGGTTTCAGATAATTTTTGGTTGGGGAATTAAAAAAATTAGAACCTTGGAACTTTGTACATGAATATTTTGAGGTGTACTTAAGGTACCCTCCTAATAACCCTTAATGCAAAAAGGCCTATGTCTATGCCACTTTCCGATGAATCTTCACGGCTTACCGAATCGTAAATCTACGCTAGCATAAAGTGCTTCATTTTTTTCCATTTTTACTTCGCATGTTTGTGTAATTAAAATGAAAGCCCACCTCAAGTTATTAGAGGCAAAAGCCTAATGACATCCCCATAAATTTTAAGACCCATTACAGTTTTTATTAAACTTGTGCGCTAAAGTCAGCCAGCAGCAGCAGCATCAGGCTATATAATCTTGTACGAAATGGATTTTGCCACAAGAGGCTTTAAAATTGCTCTTCAAATTGCAAGTTTAAAAAATCTTGTTAAAAATGGGAGCAAAAATTAAAGTGGTTCCATTCCTTCTAATTTTAAGTACTTTTCAAACACGTTTTTTTGGGATTTGAGCGACAAGAGAGCTTTTGGTTCACTAATACCCTTCTTAAAATAATTTATGGCTCATTAAGTCTCCTCTGGGCATTTACCTGAACATGCTTTTCAAATATTTTTCACAATTCATAAAATTATGTCCAAATAATTATTTTAAAAAAGCCTCACCACAATACTGTACAATAACTAATATTTTTTTCATTCTAACTTTACGCCGTCGTCTGAATGACTTAAGATTTGAGCCTTATTTTTTATTCAAAACCGTCGGCTTGCAGCCAACTTTCACTTTGAAGTGTGTTACACTGGGTTCAAAAATTGTGAATTCAAAAATAAAATATGCCCTAGCTCTGGCTAAAAAACAGTATTCGTATAACAGTAATACTTTCTCAGGGGATTTTCAATTTGGATTAATGAACGTTTTTTTTCCTTGAAAAATATTAAAATTTAAAAAAAATTGGCTTTCGCAATGCGACACGAAAATATTCATCGTCTCGCAATCTTAAGGAGAAAGTTGCATGAATTGTGATTCGTGGACTCCATCCAATGCAAAACTCCTTCACTTCATTTAACTTTGGTGAAGGGGTGGGCCAAATTTTTTTTGGCAAAAGGAGTTTAATGACCCACCCATCATCATTTTGTGGCAGTGCAGTTAAGATTCTCTAAAAAATTTTGTCGCATCCTTATTTCTCTCCCACAGTGAGTTGGCGGCTGGCTGAAGCTGGCTAATTGGCATCTTTCACATCTTTGAGCATTATCGAATCTTTCTAAATTCTAAGTTAAGCGTGTAGTAAAGATGACTGTGTGTGAAGAGTCCCTAATTGCAAATCTTTTCGTCAGGGGGTTGGACGTGGTGACTAAGCAGATGAGGAATAACCAAGGGAGACCGACACTTTTTAGGCCTTTAGAAATTAGACTCATTATGCACACCATCCTCAAAGACTGTCATTTGAACGCGTCCCAAATGACACCACCACCATCTACAAATGTTACGAGTTTAAACGAGGGAATTTACCTGTCTGTCTCAGCTTCTCAAATGTTGAAAATTAAGATATAATTTCGTCCTTCTTGCAAGAAGAGGTTCTTACCCCCTCAAGTCCTTTCCAAAAAAGGGGTCAAATCTCAAGTGTCCCAATAATGACCCGATAATTTCTCACCCTTAATTGTATACTTCCACTTTAATATCTTGGGTTTTGCGTTCTCTGTCTCTGACGTGAACTCTCTGTTGGACACTGAACCTTGAAGACACATCATTGACTTATGGCTGAAATCAAACATAAGTTATAAATTATAAACTAATTCTAGAGAACCATTTTGGAGTAAGACGTTTAGAAGCTGAATCATTGGGCGTGGCTCTTCAATTTCTCTCCATCTATCCATCCATCCATCCATCCTTAAGAAACGTACCAAGGCAATCATTCAAATTTCAAATCTACCTTTCATCTTGTAAAATTCTGAATCAAATTTATTTTAAGATGGTCGATTTCACTACACACTTGTACTCCATCTTAACAATTTTAAGAACATAAAGCTACCAAAATCTAGTCACTGAAGAGTTTCAATGCTTTGAGTGAAATTTGTAGCCATTTCCCAGGTTTTAAAAAAAAATTGAACGAAATGGAGTGAGGGTTGTAAGGAATCTGTGGAGATATTTTCGAGATTGGGAGACTTGATTGCCTTTTTGTGAATGGAAGTGATTCTATAATTCGTCTTTATTAAGTGTGTCCTTTAAGGGAGTACTCCACCTTAGTTTGATGGAGGGTTTGGGATGAATTTGTGTTGAAGATGAAGATCAGGGTTTCAAAAGAGATCATCCCTTCCAAATACTTTCTCTTATACGGAGATTCAAATGTTAAAAATACTAAAAGAATTCACATGGATCCATCCTCTTCTTACTCGTTATCTGGTTCATCTTCCCTCCTTCTAGTCATTCAGTTGACAAATTCAATTTGTCATAGTCCACCATAAAGTCCATGGACCAACAACCGTTTGTTGGAAATTAATCAACATTAACCCAAACTCAGATTTTACTCCACCTACTCACGCTTTTACCTCCTCCTCCTTAATCAATGCAAAGGAAATCTGGCATCTAACTTAATAAAAATAGTTTAATTGCAAATTGACTCAAGCATCGGGCATTGCAATTTCTATACTTGTCGAAGACAATTATTTTTCTAACTTTGACTAAAATTCCTATCCGCATTTGACTAGTTTTACTATTTCACACAATTGAGGATAAGGTGTTGACCGACTGATAACCAACCCTCCTCCTCCTCCTCCTTAATCAATGCAAAGGAAATCTGGCATCTAACTTAATAAAAATACTTTAATTGCAAATTGACTCAAGCATCGGGCATTGCAATTTCTATACTTGTCAAAGACAATTATTTTTCTAACTTTGACTAAAATTCCTATCCGCATTTGACTAGTTTTACTATTTCACACAATTGAGGATAAGGTGTTGACCGACTGATAACCAACCCGCATGTACCAGATTAATTTCTAAAGAATTCGCGTTAGTTTGATATTTTTGCAAGCGAAATATCGGGCTTCTAGAAACTGATTGACGTCACGACTTAAGGTTGATTTTTTTAGACAAGAAAATATATTGAATTGGATGTGTTTCCGATTCGATGTACCGTAGGGACTTTGTCTTTATTTTTTGCATTTGAATTTTATTTTCGTTGGGTTTCGAATTGTTTGAATCTGAAACCGATGGGATGAGAGCGTATAGAATATTGAAGCGGAGATTGTGTGTGATATGAATTAAGGTATGATTGTGATCATGCAATACGGAAAATCTGAAGGGTTAAATCAGAAAAAAAGGTTAAGATGAATTGCAGGAATTTGATTTCCAGAGGTCATGCTCTCCCTTCTAAACCGTCAATTCCCGATGCTTCATTAAGATCCCTTTCATTGCGTATCTCCTGAGAAAGTTGCGAGGATTAGGAAGAATTAAGAATCGCCAGTTTTGAAATTCTTAAAGTGGGTTTATGGATTCTGGTTGGTAGAAATTTGATACGACTTGAACCAATAATCAGCCGAACCACCGCACCATGGACATTGGAAATCGAATTTGTTTTAGAGTTTAAGTGTTTGCCGAATTCAATTTGCCGTGTCCAAAGCCAAACTGAAAAAATGAAGTGACAGTAAACTCCACAGGTCGAGTTTCCGGGGTCCTGGTTATATTGGAATTACGATTTGAACGGATTCGATTTCCAGTAGGAATATGTTTTTTAACCTTAAAAACAAAAATATTTTTATTCGTGAGATGCAGCATGCAGGTTGTCTTCTTTTGATGGGAAAAATGGATTTGAAAATGTTTTGCAAGGCGCCAGGCTTCATGTCCATCGTTTCGGAACAATAGGATTCAATTGAACAACTTCTCTAAATATTGTCGTGTAAATTGAAAAAAAAAATCAAAGTCTACTTCTGTGTCAGACTTCAAACAACTTTTTCAAATTCAGAAAACCAAACCTGCAGAGTATATGGTCAAGAGATGTAACCTCCTAAAAAATCAACTAGAATTCCTAAAAATTGGAGAAATCTGTTTTCTTAAAAAGATATTCTTAAAAAATACATTTCCAAAATTATAACATTATATAACTGGTTCTTTTTGTTTTGTCTATTGCTCGGAATAGAAAAGTTTTTGGAATTTCCCTTATTGAATTGGGACAAGAACTGTAGTATATTGTTACGAATTGATTAGGAACGGAGCAATGAGAATGTTTGGCCCTTAAAAGATGGAAGACAATGGACACCAAAGAGATCTCCCACGAGTTCTGTGATGTCCGTCGGGCGTCTATGTAAATTTTAAACTTTATTTAAAGGACATTCGCACACAATTAAATCTAACCTGTCGTGCCGAGACTATGTTTTCAACTCCTGGTGCTTTACTGCTAAATGCTTCCACTAATACTTACGATTTGAACTTAAGATCGACGACTGAGCGGCACTGGCGACGACGTCGACTTTACCTTGTTCAACTGCTTGCTACGGCTTGCTGCCTAATGCTTGCTCACCTTTTTCTTCCCAAAGTCTGAAATTAATAGAAAGAGGAACTCACGACTTTTTTCACGGGTGGGAAGAAAGTACAAGATGTCGCTTAAAAACAATACATAGCGGAAAGGAGTCCTCGCTGAGAAGTAATTAAAATGAGGAAAAAGATCTTTGTCAATTTTAATTCCGAATCTTTAAAAATTAAAAAAAATTTTTAAAGGAAATACCGCTTGAACTTGAGTGCTAACGCTGAAGCAAACAATCTTGGAATCTTTCAATCTCTCCCCTGCATGCTGTTGGTATTTTATATACGTGTTCCAGGTTATTCTAATGCTCTCATTAGTCATTTCATTGACCATGATTTCTTAGAAAATATTTTTTTTATGCCTGAGAGATGATCCTAAGCTGAATAATTAGCTACAAGCGAAGAAAAGATGGGCGTGACTAATCGTCCTTCTTGGTTTGAGAGTGCCGCCGGAGTGTTAGTTGTGTTACCCTGTGGTGAAGGAATCTTCATTTTTTTTTCATTCGAGATGGACTCGAGATCAAGGTGTGAGAATTAGAAGAAGCCTCTTCTGACAAGCCGATTTTTCCTAGAGAGACTTAATGAATGAGAGAAGGAGGCTGAAGTGTATCGAGTGAGTGAGTACGTATTAAAAATTAAAGTTAAATGGAAGCTTAATGAAGAGGAGTATTTATAATTTGATTTGATTTTCTTTCCAACCTCCTCCTGTCAAACAAAATCAGTTGGGTACAATCATCCAGAATCAACGCTGTAAAATCTTCAGCGCTGCAAGAGAAAAAATCCTCGTGCGAATCCGAACATAGGATTTCTGCTGAAGAACTTAGTAACTATGTTTGTTTATTTATATTTAAAAAACGCTTTCAAAGGACCGCTTAACACAAAAAGCCAGAATCAGGTCTGGAAGTGAAGCTTAGGAATATTTCTTGAATTTTGGAGATGATAAGTTGCTGAAGTTGACAAATGTGAACTTAATTAGTATGACGTATAGCACTAGAAGTTTGCCATTTTTTCTATTTTGATCTCTCAAATAAATTATCGGGAAATGGTTTTTTTTTGCAAAGTCTGCGGGAATTGGTTGTATAGATTGATTGACTTCATGGTCATTCCCAAGGGCATGAAAAACCAACTTAAGTACTTGTCATTGAAGATCATTTGCCAAATATAAATAAAAAAAAAACTTCTGGAGACTCGTTTGATAGTTGAATCGTGCTAGGAATTATATTTTGGGATGCTGGAGTTAAATTAGTAAATTGGGAAGGTTGGTTTTGTGGTAGCAGAAGTTAAGTGGTTAGGATGCAAGGATGCGACCACCCTTTCGCCTATGTGCTGTTCTTTTTTTCTGTATTGTTGTCTTTAAGACAACATCAATATTATTCAACTCCCTACTTTTGAATAACTTAATTCACTTGCGGTTCTGAACAGATGAAAAATGAAATGTATAACTCTCTTTTGACAGACTTTATTCAACTGGGGTTGCGTACTTACTTGACGGCGACCTCCCGGAATAGAACTTCTACAAAAAAAATTACTTCGTATTTCATTTTCGTTTTCTCGGAATTTAAAATTTTTCAAATGAATACGCTCGAAAGATTTAAGAATTTTGTTTTAGAAATTAATTGGATTATTTTGGGGAAATAACCATCTTCGGAACTGAGGATTTGATTTTCCTAAATTTTGGTCAGTGGCGTATCTGCAGTTGGATTTCGGGGAGGGTTGAAAATTATTGAATAGCTAAAAAGTAAGTTTTTTTAGGCAAATTTTAACTACGAGTGATGGAATTTCTGCAAATTTCACATTCAATTGTGTAATACGTTTTGTGTCGTTTCAAAAAAACTCAAATTAATGCATGATGCACATGTTTTTTAAATTCTGAAATCATTTCGGGGAGGATTGAAGCCCGAATAGCCCTATGCTAGATACGCCACTGATTTTGGTAACGAAACTACGGTAGCTTAAAAGGGACAGTTCGATTATGTTTTAATTCAATTTTAAAGCGGATATTTAATAGATGCATTTTGAAAATTTTGTGGTTCCTTCTGGGATTTTTTTT
>JABASL010000047.1:0-35662 GCA_019775825.1 Neanura muscorum | reverse complement strand
AGTACAGTGGGGCATTCAAAAGCCGGCTTGAACGTCGTGCATTTTAGAAGTTCTTGAACCAGTCTGGGCAAAAGGCTCACTCTCAAGTCGCCCCCGCTGCGCCACTCCCTCCTTTTTTAGTCTACACCAGGGTTTCTCATCTCCCCTGTCTAGAGTGGGTCCGCCCTGCATTAAAACGACGTCATCTTGACGGAGGTTAGTTCATGCTAATTACGAACTGATCTTCAGTGACACTATTAAGGTGAAAATTATTTTGCCGTCTCTCTAATTTGTTTTCATCGTTGGAAATGCAAAATAATGCTTCGTAATTTTTTTCAATTTCAACAATTTCTAAACGTTGATTGTGCTTATGATGCCACCGACGAGTTTACAATACATGTTAATATTTTTTAAAGTTGTTAAATTTAAGATATTTTTTGCCAGGAATTATCTAAACATAATACTGACTTCAATGACTTTTTTTAAATTACGAAACCTTTATGTTTGTAGCAGGTTGGTATTAATATCATGTTGGTAATCAAAGATTGTAGTTATAACATATATTATTAAGTTCGAGTTATTGCGTGAATATTACAACTTAGAATTAAAAGTCCCCAGTACTTTACCACGTGTATAACTTGTGGGAAGGATATAAGAAGTATAAGAAGAAGTATAAAAGCCGATCAATTCAGAGCAAGGCCACATTCTAGAATAAATATATCTTAATTGTTTTAAAATAAAATGATACTAATTTTTTGATCTGTAACACAGAATAGTTGGTTAATCGGGTGTGGTCACTCCAGGAATCCGCTAGTGAGGGTTATTAATGGTCGCTAAAAGTTGGCCCCTCAATGCCGACGTTTGACCCTAAACTACTGTTTTAGGGTTCAACCCTAAACCAGTAAATTGTAAGCATATGTCGGCAATTTTAGTCTGAGGCGCTAGTTTTGAGGGTCCAACTTTCAGCGACCGATTATTAATGATAATTAATTTATTGCAACGTTTCGGATCTTAGATTCTTCATCAGGCGATGGAGAAATACTTCTCAAAACAATAGTTAGTTGGTTGTGAGTTACTATGTTGGAAATATTTTTATAATTTAAAAAAAAATGTAATATCCCACATTGATTCCGTTCCCCAATCCAGCCCTGGGTGCCTACCCCGATGCCCATGATTCGAGTGGGTTGGTGAACCCTGTTCTACACTCTCCCTCTCTGCTTCTTATCTTTCCTAGTGAAAAAAAGAAGAATCCGGCTTCATTCATTTGTTATACGGAGAAATGTTCCCTCTCACTTTGAGTTTTAGCCTCTGCAAAGCCACTTCTCCCTCCTTTTCCTTCGTCGTATTGGAGCCAGACGCACGACACCCCAAATACTCTCAACCTGTTCTAAAAGTGTCCATATGTGAACCTATTATTGTTTCCCACTCTACAAAAACTTAACTCCAATTACTATAACCACTCAACTAACCAACTAAAGGACTTTCTTTTATTACAATAGTGCAGTGATTAGTGACATTCAGACATGCCGATCATGATGACAAGTCGGCGGAGTAAACCTACCGCCGCCAATAATCGTTTTTTGAACAGTAGTGATACTACTCATTCAAATGGAAATCATCATACGGACACAATAAGGGTAACAATTATTTTTTTGTCAATCGCCAGTTTACGAACGCACAACGTTTTCAAATGCATGTGTCAGTTGTTCTAAGACGTTCCAGACGCACACGGGTCAGTTGTCGTAGTCATAAGAAATCCAATTGCTAAACTACTAGTGACATTGAGAAGATCGGCCGGCATTAGTGCTAGTGTCACCAATCCAAGGGGGCGCAAAACGACGTTTACTATTACTATGACGTTATTACAATTGGGAGGCACTGGAAATTTAATAATAGTAAAATATAGTAGTAGTAGTAGTGAAATTAGACCGTGGGAAATTGTTGATGTGGCAAGAAGGGTAAGAGGAAAAACACCGGTACATGTGGTTATGCCCCTTCTCCCATTTCGGATGCCGGGTCTTCTATTGTATTTTAAGTTTTGTCCCTGAATCAGCGTTTTTTCCATAAGCGTTCAAAGAACCTTCAACTCTCCTTTTTGGGATCATGTAACTTCACCTGAACTTTTGTGGGAAACCAATCAGCATCATAAGGAAGGGAAGGGAATTCAAGAAGGCCTTCTTCGTGAATTTATTCTTTGAAAAAATCTTCCCATGTCTAGCTGTCCATCAGGCTCTCTCGTCTTGGCAGATTCCTAAGCATGAAATATACCGTTTCTGCTCAATTTTATCAGGTGATATCGACGTCTGTAAATTCAGGAATGGCAGTTTATGCGATAACGTATTTTTTTTTTAATAAAAAGGGAGTTTTCTATATTTATAGTTTAGAATTGAATCTCTAGTGGAATTAATCAATTGAAATTATTCTTCATCCGGTTCAGAGGCTAAGCTAAATTCTCAAAACCTACAAGTTTCATACATTAACCATTTTAATTGAAATTGAATATGAAGCATTTGCGTGTGTGCGTCTCGACGACGACTCCCTTGTCCCTAGTCATCCCCCGTATGACTTCATATTTGTACAATTGAGATGAAAATTCTGAATTGATGAGCTCACCGTGTCGGGGTCTGCTGTTAATATTGCTACAGTTGTGTAATGCAACAGTTCCAAGAAATTTTAGGTACGAGATACGTTTTGAATTAAATTCCAGCTGCAGGAGATTTATTTACCATTTCTTCTCATTGGCTTTTTTATAACTAGAAACTGTCTCGACAGGCTAAAAACGCCTGTTATAGCTACTGAATTCGTCGAGTTGATTCATTTTTTTTTATTGACAATTTTTCCTTGGCATAACTTGTTATAATTTTGTGGCCAGTGAATGTTCAATTTTTATGGTTTACTGAAATGTAACATATTGTGATTGGAAAGTCGAAGGCAAATTCTGAGGAGTTACACACGTATGACTTGGGCTTTGAGCATATTGGAATGTAAATTATACATACATTGACGTGCTTGATGCTCATATTTGTGTTTAAAATCAGATGCGGTACCGCAGCCCCACCCACAGACCGAGGGCTACTAAATTGTTGGTTAGTAGAATTTTCAATTTTGAAATGAACATTGAGCAGTTTAGGTGTCAGTGACTTTCAATTTATTACAGTTTGTAATTAGCCAAGGTGAACTAATCTGGTTTCCACTCGATTCTTTTTCTAGGAATTAAGACGTCGACTTTAAATTAGAAAAGGAGGGTTATGAGATTCATGAACATCATTTTCAACATTGAGATGTATTGATAATAAATGGGAAAATGGGATTCTTCAGGATTCGGATTCGGCATCTCCCCTCCTCCCTCATAAATTAGAAAAATTGATCTTAATACTTGTTCAGGTCGATTCGGTTTCTGCTCTGTTACAGTTTTCATCTTTTCTCTCTGTCAATGAATTCGAAGACAATGAATGGACTTTGCCAATAGTTGTAAACTAAGGAGGATACTAAAAGGAAGTGCATTTTTCCCCTCCCCCAGAGCATTGATTTTCGAAGTTCGCAAAGTGCCGGCCGGCATTAAGACTGGGTGTGTAGACCTGAATGTAAATTGTGAATCAGTGAGTGGATGAAGGGGTGAGGAGAGATGCTGAAAAATTCTTGACTTAGCAAGTGGAAAGGAATGTAAAGTTTAAAGTGCCAGGGGGCTTTTATGGCTGGGAATTGGTTGATGAAGGGAAGAAATTGCAAGTAGACCCGGTTTTCTTTCACGTGGAAATTGGATGCAGGAGGCATTACAAATTTCAGACTGGCATTGACATGAATGCATGAATAAAAGTGCATTTCTTTTGAGAAACAGCGGAAGATGATGATCAATTGGGTGGCAGAAAATCTCATACGCCTTTATTTTTATATTTCACCAGGTCAAAGTGAAGGATGCAAGACGTAAGCAACAATGGGTGGATCCACTCCCGACACCACCTAGGTCACCACATTCGCAGGTACTAGATTCTGAAGAACCCATCATAGACGACCTTTGGGAACTTTGGAAAGGTACGGGACTTATTGACGATGACGATGTTGATCAGAAATTCACATTAGATGCTGCCCTCAACGGATTGGGCTTTATTGATGAGGATCAGAGACACTCCAGTTGTAGTGGCTCCTACAGAAGACTCAGTTTAGGAGACATAGATGCTGATGCTGAAGGACTTTTTAACAATTGTAAGTCCACAGTAATTTTGTTTTACACGAAATCCAGAATGATTGGTTTTTAATTAAAAAAATATTTATATGATTCCAGTTTCCGAATGTGATGACACAGACTTCATGACAGAAGGTGAAAATGAGGAACTACTAAATCATCTTTTCCAATACGTATCAGACGACAGTCCGCCACCGACGAATCCTCCGTCACCTCCGGCTCCTGGGGATATGGAAATTGACGGTTTAGACATTGGGAGTCACTCCACATTTGTTATTAACACAGATTTAATGAAGACCGAAATCAGTAGTGGTCCTAGCAGTCTTGACGGGGACTCCTCAGACGAATGTAGCAGTCCCTCCGACGAGGCCTTTAGCAGCGACAGTGGAATTGACGAAGGGAGAAATGATATGAGCCCAAGCTATCAGGACGGCTTCATTGGAGAGGATTTCCTTACGGATGATGCCTACCTCTTTGCAGATAATACTTTCGAAAGTCTTTTGGAAGCGTCGAAGCTGAGTACTTTCTTGGAAGTAGAAGAGAAGCCTGAACTAGAGCTCAAACATGACTGTATGTGGAATGGAATTTGCTGTCCGTCAAAAATTGGCGGAAAGAAGCAGGAGGAAACGCTAAGCGTTAGCTGTAGCCCCAAATTAGAAAATTTTGATGAATTTATGAAAACCAAAATCAAGATCGAGCCTATAGGAATTGAAGTAGTCAAGCCAGAACCTGTGGAGCGTTTAGTGGCCGACCTTGGACAGGAGGACACAGTAAGTGAAACCGAAGAAGCAAAAAATTTAGAAATACGTAGTTCTGTCATTGGCCTCTGCCAATTTCTTTGTGAATCCTTTGTGTCGGAGGAGTGATGCTGATGAGACGGAGTAGAGGTTTTGGGAAGTTTTTGTGTTTGCTAAGGGCGGATTAGTTAGTGTGGGGCGAAATGCTACGTGTTTGCAATGACTAATATTGAGTCCTCTGTCATGATTGGTTAGATGTGCTGGAATAACGATCAGTATCAGATGTGGGCTGAAGAGACACCACCACCGTCCCAGGACCCGGTCATCCCCGCTGACGTAGAGTCATCTAACGAGTTTAAGGGGCTAGACTGGACAGACTTGATCGACGATTCCAAAGAACGTTATGAATTGGAAATGCTACGGAATGCGACAATGAATGATCACTGCTACGCAAATATTCACCAAGATCCTAAGGCACCTCAGAGAATTGAATTTCCAAGAAAAGGAATACAAGGTATATTTTTTAAGCAAATTTTTTTTTGGGAATTAAAGCTTTCTGGTATTAAAGTTGAGCCCAGATCAGTTCAATCAGCAATTAGGTAATGGCCCTCAGATTCTGCGATCAAATTTTCCTGGTTGCACCAAAACTATCTGCATGAGATTGTGTCGCTGGAATTTTCACCCATTTTCTTAATATCGTTTACCCCTAATTCCTTTATTTTTAGTTCCTAATGAGAAGGACACCTATTTCTAACTTCTGTAGAGCAATTATTTACTCGTTTCTGTTTTTCCAAGTCGCTGTACTGTGTTGCAGTCAATTGCTAGTTAGCATTACTAGTGGGGCAACGTGGCATTGTAATTAATGCTCTGGACAGACACTTGACAACTGCAATAATGATCTATTTCTGGTTTTCCTAGAAGGTTTTTCAAAAGCTGTTCCATTTTTCTACGAAAGACCGAAGCCCATTACTTTATGGGAGTCATTTATTTCTGTTAGGAAAAATACTAAATGTAAATTCTGGGAAGTTTATGTATGAACTGCCGTCCTAAAGGGTTTAGACTACTAAAAGGGAGCTTCTATTATTTTCTGTTATAAAATCCAAATACTTTTATAGAAAGCAAGGGGTCTCAAATTCCAATTCCAAAGTAGCCAAGGTAATTCACCCAACATGCCATTGCGAAGTCACCATAGGTTCCCTTCTTGTGTAGAATAGACAATTTTTGAAGAAAGGAAAGGAGTTAATCTCGGGTTTTTGGTAGAGAAGCCTGTTATTTGCAGAGTAAGATTAGAAGAAAGCGTCTGTGACCGACAAGTTCAGTCTTGAAAAACGTAGAAAGGACAATGCTCCAAATGTTTGCTGACTGGTTAGGTAACTGAATTGACGAATTGGAGGCTGACCACTTAAAATTAATCTTAACAGTGTAACTGAGTAGAGGACAGATAAAAATATCGTTCGTCTCAAGGATTTTTTTTGGATCTAGAAATCGCGTTATTGGATCATTTTACGCAGAAAAAAATGGAGACTGAATTGGCAAAATATTTCATACAGTGGAGCTTTGACATTTTTGACAAGAATTTTAGAAGGGGCAGCCTTAAAAATTCTTCATGCTAGAATAAGGAAATTACTTAAGCGATGGGAATTATTTTGAGAAGAATTCAGAAAGGAGACGGGATGAGATGGGATGAACTCTAATTAATAGTGGAGTAATAATTAATCATTCGTACAAATCGTCTTGTTTGCGAAGCAGCGACACGCATCCCCACTATTATCTTTATCTTTTCATTTGCTTCTTCTCTTTCCAACCAAAATGATTTGTGCAAAAATTGTGCGAGTGTGACTGGACACAGCCAAGGTGGAAGGAAACAAAGGAAATTTAGCAAAAATGATGGTTATCTTGGCCCAGCCTTCCTAATATCCTCCGTCGTCCTACCGTCAACTTCTTTTAGGAAACCATCTGCCCATAAAAGCTGAGAAAATATTTCTCCCCGACTGACTTGTTAGTCAGAATAAGACGACCTTGGACGTCTACCTCTTTTGGTCCATACATTACCATTTTTTGCGAATTTTTTTTTCCGTAAGCGCAATTTTTTGGTATACAGGGGTTGGTTGGTCATGGTGGTTGGAGGGTTCCTCATCGCGTAGTTTTCTCCTCGTCTGTTGAATAAGAGTAAAAGGGGTAAGGTGAGAGTAGTTAACTCACTATAATCTTGATCTTGATTGAGAACAGTAGAGAACAAAGGATTTTTGTTTCTTTTTGGATATAACTTAATATATAACCACGTGCGCAAAAAATTACTAGAGAAAAGGGAAATGGCCCGATACAAGGGCATTTGAATCTCAAGTCTTTTCCTTAGGTGTAGTTTTATTACAATTTAGCATAATACGCAGACGAACAAGTTTTTATATGGATTGTGGATTTAATTTTGACTCCTTCTGAGGTGGCGTCAGTGGATTTTAAGTCGTTTTGTAACGTTTTTACGGACTACGAATAAACACAGGGTTTTTGGACTCAATTTGTGCGAAATTTGTTTAAAACGGCGAGGCGTATGATATTAACAATAACGCATTATCCTTTCTACTTGAGAGAAGCAGAGCACTTAATTTCTTCTAAACTGAAGCGTATTTTAGAATTTTTTGAAGTGGTATAACAATGTATATTACACGTGAAGGATTTCATAATCTATAAAAGAGGGTTGTATGAAAATGTAATGCGATTTTTTTTAAATTAACATCGATGATACAAATGGGAATTGTGAAGACTTTGAAGCAAAATGATAAGATTTGCAAAAATCTAATTGCGTTTCCCAAGTAGTTAAGCGTTTAGTGACGATAGGAAAATTTCTAAGTATTGCTAATTCGTGCCCTTGTGGTTCTCTAAAGAGTCCTGCTTTCACTCCATTGCCTCGTGGCCACATGTAGTTGACTTTTGGTCATAACCAGAACCCTGACCCTGTATGATCAAAAGAGGACTTTGTGCAGATGCATTTTTGCAAATAAATTTGCCGAATCGTACATGTGCACTCATATGGCTGAATATGGTTGTGTATATCGATATCCTGAGGCTTTTAAAAACTGTAAGTTGGATTTATCTCTCTGAGACAGAAAGGCAACAACAGTGACTACTTTGTTTCTATAAGGAACTGGGAAATTTTAATCTTAAGTTGGAACCCAAAGGTTTTGAACTATGACCTCTCTCACTGTCTCACTCAAACCGTTAGTATTAAAAGGAATTGGTGATATTGTCAAGGTTCCAAGAGAGGCATGCCTTTATCATAAGGGAAGCGTCTGGTTACGTCACTGTCGGCGCTTCATGGAAATGAAAATGAAGGTCTTCTTTTGAGATATCTTGTAAGGGATAGAAATGCTGAGAAATCACATTTGTACTTTCTAGTGTTATGTAAAAGTTAAGCTAAATCGGTTACATTACGAACGTAAAGGTTTTTTTTTATGAGCGAAGATGTCGGAAAATGTTAATTGCGTACGTGGATGAGAATACGGAATGACCTTAGTTTAAATCACTGATTCTGGATTCTTAAGTCTAGGAGCCTAAACTGGTTTTGTAGGATTTTGGGTATACAAATTTCACTGACTTGTTCATAATCGAATCGTGATCAAATGCTGAGTAAGCGATTCCAAACTTAAATGCTGGTGAAGTTGATTCTGGAAGAACTGATAATCCGAAACTGATTTTTACATAATAACAGTAAACCGAAATACAATTTACTAATTTGTCTTCTTACTTTTGCGAAGGTATCGTACTAAAGGAAGAGAATGGTGATGACTATAGTGGTGGCCCAAGAAAAACGAAAATATTGGTTCCCCTAAAAGACTTGATGGACTCTTTACAACATAAACATTTCTTCGTTGCTCCATTGGGACCAGGAAAGAAGGTCATTCGACTCACCGGAAGTGAAACAGTGAAAGGTGCGGCAACAACTACTATTGAGTCATTCTCTTCCATGTCAATATTCACGGATGTTGATGGGGGGCAAAGGCATTGAGCGCGTCAGGAATCGTTCTGCGTCATTGATAAAAATTTTCAGCTCAAATATCACTTGAACAACTCACAATGAGTCTGAGACCGGCATTTTTTTTGGATTTAATTCCTCTAACGTTACTTAAGTTTAACTTGCAACTTGACTTGAGCGCACATATACAATATAAAGTCATGTAGCTGTTTTTGGCACTGATGACTTGTCGTAAATTGTAGGAGCTTACGCAAATGGCCTTGACGACTCTTGTTTTAAGTCGTTCTATATTGAGTTTAAAACGGAATTTACAATATGCGATCTTTTCCAATTTCTTATATTCTGATTTATATGAATTTTAGGATTGATGAGCCATGCCGCCTTTACTTCATCTTTCAAGCCTGTCTCCAGCTACGGAGTTCCACAAACGTCCCTCTTCCACCGAGCAGCCAATGGACAAAATAGAAACAATACGAATACAGCGTTCCAAACTGTTATGGCCGCCTCGAACCAAACCACGACGAGTAGTAGCCACTCCCGCCATAAAAAGTCAAAAGCAAATCGATCAATCATGAGAGAGGGCGGAACGATAACTTTTCCGGATCAAGTACCAAGTCCTTCTTCCCCAGACTCACCAGTTTCCGAGTCTAGTAGTTCTAATAATAGTTCCAACCTTACGGCCTCTGGTCGACCTAAGAAAACTAAGACCCATAACAACATGGAAAGGATGCGCAGAATAGACTTAAGAAATAGTTTTGACTCTTTAAAAAAATTAGTTCCACCATTGGCTAAGTCTACAAAGTGCTCCAAAGTAGAAATCCTAAGAAGAGCAGAAGAATATATCCGAGCGCTCAAGTCCTTGGAGAAGCGGTTACAACGGGAAGAAGCAACAGTACGGAGTAGAAATGAAGCCCTTAAGCTTAAACTTCTTCAATCTCAACAATAAGACGCTCTTACTAAATCCATTCAACGTTCTTAGTTACTTGAACAGAATTTTAATGACGAAGACAAAAGAAATAAGAAAATTTAGAGAACTTAATCATCGTACGACTAGAAAATAGCACCAGAAAGCGGGATATATTTAAATATATGTAATTATTATAATCTAATTATTGTAGGTTTGACTAATTTAGATATTTAGAAATGAGAATCAGAGCAGAGTTATATTTTAAATGTTTCCCATTCACACGCTTATTATGATCTTCTCATAAGGATTCATATCCTTTATTGAGAATTTCATCTAATTCTAATTACTATTTAATACATGGGAACATTTCTAAGCTAATTTAGAATACTGAAGTTAGTAATCAAAGTTTACTAGAATTTAATTTAGAAAGATGGGACGGGAGATTTTAAAAATAACGTTTAGAAAAAAAATCTAAAAATTTACCGGAGTGTTTAAGGGAAAGTTATTTATTTATTCCTTCTCCGGTGTTTGTAACGTATTTTTTCCTCTCGAAAGTTTAATTATTCTGTAGTTGACTTTTAATCTTTAGACATGTGAACTGTGGCTCTGTGTACCATTGCCAGTTAGGGTTTGAGAATCAAAGAATAGGATCCAGAATTTGATAAAATTCTAAAGTTGACGTTGGACAAAATTGTTTAAGTAGTCGTAGTAGAAAAGGATATTTAAAAAATTAAGTTGTTTTTAAATTTATAAAAGTTAAGATTTAGATTTGAGAAATTGGATTGGGTGGGAATTATTTTAGATACACTTGCTCTTCTTCGGAGGGGATGAAGATGCAATGTGGGAAAAATTGTTATTAATTGAATTCGTTGTTTTAATTAGGACTTGAATAATCAGAAAGGTTGCTAATTGGACAAGTAATTTGAAAGTGTAGCAAAATTATTAGGTTAGTATTGTAATACGGGGTTAATTGTGGCTTAGTTTGGGCCTTAACTGACAATGGTTCACATCGTGACACCATTTTGAAAATCCATTTAGACATGCTAGAGCAGACAAGAGACAGCCAAGGAATCTTCGTAGCTCTTTTATTTTTTGTAACTTCAACACTATTAAGCCCCCCTTTTCCTTCAATTTTTTTTTTGATGTTGATAATGACTTGTTATTCTTACTTCATTTCAAGAAATAAAAACTGTGTTCGGTGTATGAATGAAAATTGTATTTTAGAGTGGTGCAAATTTATTTTTGAGGTTATTTAAAATTTTCGCTTTTTTTTTTCTAAAAGATAGGCTACTTCTACATGTATCAGGATTTGACTGATTTTCGTACCAGTATGCTCAATCAGTTAACTCTCCTTTCGGGTTTGAACATCATTAGCGTTCACGATTAGGTTTTAAACTGGAAGAGCAGTGGATTCACGTGCTCAGTTTGAACAATCCAGAAATAAAGTTTTATTTTTAATTAAGAGAGCACCCGTACAATTATTTTCTATTTTCTAAAATATATTCCGATTTAATATCTTTCCGTGAATTTTCGATAGGTTCATTATTGACGATTCCAAAGTAAATAAATTATTTTTTGCTATAGTCATAGAATCCAGCGCCTGATTTGGTTCCCAGCTTTCCTTCACTTACTAATTTCTTGAGGGATGCTGGGACTTTAAAGCGCGGATCATTTGGAAATCGCTTCTCCCATCCTTAAATCAAAAGTAAGGTTTACGATTAGAACGATCGCTTTTGTACAACAATTATGAATTATTGCATTGCTCACCGCCAAGAATGAACACAAGAACGTCTAGTCCAACGTAATCAGCGAGCTCAAATGGTCCCATTGGATATCCTATGAAATGGATTTCATAAAAACTTTAGTAAACATTATTATTATTAAGTTAAAATAGTACAAGTTCAAAATCTAAATTTCCCTTCACCTGCACCAAGTTTCATTGCTACATCCACATCTGCATGCGTTGCATCACCTGACAGATTTTAGCTTGAATTAAAAATTGTATTGCAAAGAGAATGGGTGTCATGGTTGACTTAACTTACCCCTTTCGACCATTGTGACAGCTTCAACCATGTTTGGAATCAACAGTCGGTTCACAATAAATCCTAAAGTTTAAAAAAAGTAACCGATACTTTGAGAGTTACTTCTTCACTATTGCATATTAAGTTACTGACCTGGAGTATCCTTGCAATTCACTGTCACCTTCCCAATACTCCTTCCCCACTCCTGCATTTTATTAAAAGTGTTATCTGATGTTTCCTTGATTCTGATTACTTCCAATAGTTTCATCATTGGGACTGGATTAAAAAAATGGAGTCCACCAAAACGGTCTTTCCTTGTAGAGTGAGCTGCAATTTCAGTAATTGGGATAGAACTTGTGTTGGACGTAAAAATAGTTGAAGATGGCGCAACCTGGAATTAAGTGAACAAGGATCGAATTTCAAACATTAAATTATCAATTCAGCCAAATCGGTTTTTATAAATCTACTCACTTTGTCCAGTCCATCGAAGAGTTTGATCTTAACGTCCAGATTCTCCACAATGGCTTCAACGACGAGCTCGGTGTTCTTCACACTTCCGTTAAGGTCGGTCGTGAAGTTGATTTTTGAAAGAATTGAGTTGACATAAGGCCCAATTTTGGAGGGATCATCCTGCAATACGAACAGCAAGTTTTAATTGTAATCAGTAAATTAACATTAGTTGAAATATTTTCTAAAAATCAATGGGGTACGTCTCACCTTAAATGTCTTCTTCCCTACACGCGAAAGGCTGCTCTCGATATTTGCTTTGCTTTTCGTCAATGCAGACTCGGAAACGTCAACTAAGTTAACAGTGTTTCCTGCACTCGCCGATACCTACAAAGGATTATAAAATGTTAGTAGTAAGGCCAGGATTATGGTTAGACAATGGAGAAGTACACCACCAACGATCAGACAAATTTACCTGAGCAATTCCGGAACCCATGAGACCGCTACCAATTATAGTAATTTTCGTAATAGTCAAAGACTGTTTTGACACTGAGAATTGACGCTGTTGTTGACGCAGGAACGCGTTCAGCGCAGTCTTTGGCAGCGACGACATGGACATCATTTTCCAAAATTACTTTATAGACAATAATTGAAATAATATAGATTTAGTAGAATAACAACAAAATGTAGATTCTCGAATCTCGATTTAAATAAAATAAAATTATTCAGTCGAATGACCTACCAATTGACAGCTGACAAGTGAGAGCTTCACGGACGGATACAATACAAACACAACAATTGGTGGAAGAGCACGACTGAAGACAGAATAATTGGACGAAAAATCTCGATCTCTTCAGTAGTGGACTTTGGCCTTAAACCTTTGGATTCTAAAGCTGACAGCTGAATGAACCCCAAAGCAGGAACACGAGGGGCGGAGTTAAGCAACGTGAATGTACCTTCACCTTACCATGGCCAGGGTCAGAAAGAAGCTTAACAACAAGCCCAAATTTATGCCAACGTTTCGAAACATGACATGATAATTAATTAATCCCAAACTTTCGGTATTTGTTCAACAGAAGTCTATGAAGATGTGCTTTACCAATTGTAAGGGTTCAAAACTTGGAGGAAAGTGAAAGCACGATAGTTGACACAATCGATAAAGAAACAAACAAACGCTCATCAACAGCCTCCGCCGCCGAATTTCTAAACGGCTTTAGTTTGACGCCGATTAAGTGATCGTAATTTGTTGTGGCGACATTGTTGACTCGAGCAATGTTAGCCGGTTTCAGAGGCAAACGCCGGGTTAAGGGCAGGTCAGTCATTTTAAGCCACGCCCACTTTTTCTGTCCAAATTTGAAATTTCCGCGCTCAATTTCCTTTATCAATAGAAAGTTAACCTTTTTCTTTTCTCCTGTGAGAAATTGAATTTATGACTAAACTGCTCTTTTTTTTTGTTGCTGATCCCTGTCATTTATTTCCCATTTGATTCACTTGGAGGAACTCCTTCTGTTTTGTGGTTCCTTCAAGTTCAATTTGATTTGTAATCTCCGGGAACTCCTTCAGACTTAATCAAAACACCAATTAACTAAATAACTTCAGCTGCCTTCTAAATCAACGAACACTTTCTACACCGTTGGTCCACGTCGTTGCCTTCATCCTTCCTTATTCTGCGTGTAGTAGCTGTCTGTAAGGGTCTGGGAAATGCCCTCTGGATAAACCATTGACCTCAGTCTAGCAGTAGCAATCTCAATGTTTTGAGTACCCTACTCTTGCCATTTCAAGTACTACTCACTCATACTGTTCAGTTAACATAATCACAACATCAAGATCAATCCATCCAATATTATAAATCGAGATGGCCAAGTCATATGACTACTTGTTCAAATTACTTCTAATTGGAGATTCAGGTAAGTCTCTAGTTAGAAAAATCACTCCGAGACATTATTAAGTATTCCGATTTCACAATGGTACAATAGATATGAGGAGATTAAATTCCAATATAATTGTTTTTACTTTTGGATTTTATTTTCATAGGCGTTGGGAAGACGTGCGTACTGTTTAGATTTTCAGAAGATGCTTTCAACTCTACTTTTATTTCCACAATTGGTAAGATCAATAAATTAGTATAATAATACTGAAGACGAATTGAATGACAGCGTGAATTTTAGACAACGGTATGCAGCAGAGGTTGTTGGAAAATATACCGAGCGATTCTTATTTAAAAAAAACTATTTGTTTTATTTACGTTTAGGGATTGACTTTAAAATTCGAACGATAGAACTCGACGGAAAGAAAATTAAACTTCAAATTTGGTAAGTCCCAAATGTAAGCGTATTGGAGAGGAGGAGACTATGAGACCTAATTCTTTAAAATCGTTTCCAAGTAACTTTAGTATTTTTGGAAGCAATTCGGTTGCTTCTGGTAGTCTAGTACAATGAGTACGTTTGGGTTCTAGGGATACAGCCGGGCAAGAACGATTCCGGACAATCACCACAGCATACTATCGTGGAGCAATGGGAATAATGCTCGTGTACGATTTGACTAACGAAAAGTCATTTGAAAATATCAAAAACTGGATACGAAATATCGAGGAACATGCCGGTAACGTAATTCATTACCATTCGGTACTCTATGTACACTTCACCTAGTATAATGTTGAAAAGTTTTGCATTGCGACTCATATGAAATAGAAAAGTGTGAGCCATCGATTGACTTGGAATTCCTGACTTCTCGATTTTATACTCTTGCATACTACTCCCGCCTCGATTGAAACGTAAACTTTAAGATAAGAAATGCCCATAATTATTGTTCCCACCGTAAGGATTTTAGAGATTTATCGAAATAAGCCAACCGACCCTACTGTCAGAATCAGTTGTTTGCCTGATCTGTTGACAAGTCTAGAATACTAAATTCTTTTCATAAGTTCATTTGAGTTGACAGGAAGAATTTAATAATTGCCAAAATATAACACCCGAAGGAAGCGTTGGAGAACGCAGGAACGTAATGATATTTAAAGTAGATTTTGCTTAAAGTCTACTTAATTTCTGATTTGCTTTCGAGTAACTTTTGGCTAAACTAGCCTTACGTGTAATCAAGAATAAAAAATAACGTGGGGGTGAATCGAACCTTAGGTATTTATTTCCTTCGTCAATTTAATTCTGATTTTTTTTTCAGCGCCGGATGTACAGAAAATGATACTCGGGAATAAATGTGACATGACTGAGAAGCGTGTTGTGAGCAGAGAGAGAGGGGAACAGTTGGCCTTAGAATATGGGATTAGGTAATATCATTTTATTTGACAAAGTTAACTTAAAAATATATAAGGAATATTGCGCATGTAGGTTCATGGAAACTTCAGCCAAAGCTTCGCAGAACGTTGAGGAGGCCTTCTACATCCTTAGCCGGGACATAAAGACTCACATTGATAAGAAGATGGATGCCAAGGGACAGGGTGACTCACGGAACAATGCCCACGGCCATGTCCTAAAGCCCGATTCACCCAAAAAACCAACATGGTCCTGGCTTTCCAAGTGCACAATCCTGTGAATAACAAAATCAACCAATAAGCACCACACGTAAATAATAATCAATTCTTTACTGCTTCCCTATTTATACATCTCGTGAAAGTATCCGTGAAAAAAGTGAGTTGTTTCTAGAATACAAGACTAGAGTTATTTTTGTTTTCAATCATTTCACTACGGAACATTATTATTAACTATTATTATTTAGGTTCATTATTATTATTGGGATTTCATAATAACTTAGGGAGTAGTGTAGTGGCTTGAATTGCTTGATGCAACTTAATTACTTTACCAAAAAATATTCTTAAAAAGTCGGCTATAAAACGTTTTGTTAAAGAAGCGGAAATATGCATGTGGTACTATGGAATACCTCATTTCGTACGGATTCGTGCCTCGATCATGGTATCCAAAGCGTGTACCTTCGTCGACTCAGTCGAAATCGTATAATTTTATTTTGCTAACCATCATCTATCGAAACACGGCAAGCGTGATATCATCCACAGTCTGCCAAATGTTCTCAAATTCCTGGATATAGCATCCTACAAGTTTCTTGTTTGTAGTAATCACAACGTTCTCATTGTTTTGGTTCACGGCCTGTGGAATTAAGGAACAGACCAATTATATTCTTATTCCCTTTCTATTGAAATTAATTTTTAGAAAGTCGCTTCAGATGAATTTTAATGATTTAGATGAATGAAGTACCAGCTAACCTGCTTCGTTTGGTTAAGGGATCCGGTCATCACGGCTTCGTCGTCAATAATAACGAACTTATTGTGCATCAGACGCCCAGTGTTCCGGGCTCTTACAGGAATTCCTGAGGGAAGACACAAACGTAAATATTAGACTTTAGAGGAGAGGTGAGAAATGACACTGGAAGAGAGCACACCGCACTGTTAAGAACGTTTGGAAGTTCCACAACGTTAAGAACAGTGGGAACTGATCGAGTGTGAGCGTACACGAGTCAGTACATAATAAGGACTTACCTGCTCTAATATATACTTTGCAATTCCAGTTGTTGTGACCCACTAGTGTGTCATAATCGGTGATGACTTGGACAAGTAGGCCTTCTCTCTTTTTTTGTAGAACGATGTCTCGTATTTCATAAAGTGAGGAAAGATGCATGCACATTCGGATGCTGAACGCTGCATGTTCAAAATAGTAGAGGAGTTCCGTCTTGGGAGAAAGCAACGTGGGATCAACTGGAAAGAAAATGGCGGTGTTCCAAATTTTATGTGGTTTACGAAGTTCCAGAGCCGGGTCATCAATTACTTCAAATTTCGATGGTTGAATTTGACATTTGTTGGTTTTCTTCAATTTTGATTTCTCGAGTTGCAAATTTCGCACCCACCTTAAGATAGCAGGAAATTTTCTAATGACTTCGAAGGCCAAGATTCCAGAGGCAAAGAAAAGACCGAACCGCTTTATATCCATCATTAGTGAGTGCTATCGTTTTAGTTCTAAAAAGTTACAAATCAAGTTGCAATCAGGAATTAACTTCAGAATACCCATTATCCTTCGTGACAGGGACAAGAAACACCTCATTACAAGTCGGTGGTAATCGATTGGGGTTGCTTAATATTATAATTATAAATTGTATGGAACCTGTTTGTTGTCTGTTATGGTTGCTATTTAAATATTGAGTTACATACTACAAACAAGCGTCTCCTCCTCTCCCCACTCAACCATTTCTTTTGTAACTTGATTTCGCAAAACTTATTTTGATCGATTAAGGAACAGATCTTCGGATCGTCTGATCTGATCGATCGAATAAAGATAAAAAAAAACTAGCCACACAATCGATTGATTATTGTCTTCCTGTATCAAAATATCCAAATTCCAGAGATGATAAGTTGCCAGTTTTGGCGGAAATAAATTTAATTAGTGCACACGTGAATTGTCTCACTTTGTTGTTGAAATATTGATGAGGTGTCAGAGGCCGAGTGGAATAATATATAAATTCTGCCAAATTCAAAATTGTATTAGTTGATCTAAAACTTGTGTTAGGATTCACTAAATGCTGGATTACAAGAAGGGTGTGTGGAGTAATTAATTGTTCAAATAAATTATATTTTAACTTATTAGTTACGTCATAATTGTCAGTTCAGTATTCTATAACTAACTGATTGATTACTTCTACCGCGATTACTTTCAGGGATAGAAACAGTTAATCGCCAATTAAGAATTGCTGCCCACATGTGTATGCACATGTAAGAACTGTGTGAGAAAATTCAAGTCGACACCGCATCAGGCTTCAATCTGTCATCCAGTCTCAAACCGATTGAAGTCAGTCATCAGTTAATTGATTGTTGAGTGTCTTACCATTACAATTTGTTTAGTTTTCTTTCAGTTTTAAGTCGAGGTTACCACCACCATCATGCTGGAATCAATGTTCGATGATCTGAAACGTATGAACAAACGGCAGGTAAACATTTTTCACTTTCTACTGGAAGACGTGTCAACTTAAAACTTAACCCTACGTGGCATTTTTCGGTCGACTTTACTTCCTATAAGAATGATTATAGATTTATCGTTTACAGAATTATGTTTGGTAGTAATGTTGTCTCTTGCAAACCGTGCTTTTTATTATGTTTGGCTTGCTGTCCTTTCCTTTTTAAGTCCCATCTTGTGAGCCATGACACATGGTGAATGGTGATGCTTACCTGAAAACTCTCAGAGAGTGGTTCGTTAACGACGGATACCAGATACGAAATGTGATTTGAGTCAACTTAGAAGTTGTAGGTTAAGTTAATTGGATGTGTTTTCATTTTATTTCCTCTAGTTCCTTTATCAAGTTCTGTCGTTTGGAATGATCGTGTCATCAGCACTGATGATTTGGAAAGGATTGATGGTTTTCACAGGCTCTGAGTCTCCTATTGTGGTTGTCCTCAGTGGATCCATGGAACCTGCATTCTTCCGAGGTGATCTCCTCTTCCTCACCAATTACGAGGAAGATCCAATTCGAGTAGGCGAAATCGTTGTTTTCAAAGTAGAAGGTCGAGACATTCCAATCGTACATAGAGTTCTTAAACTCCATGAAAAGTGAGCGTAAACGAACTATGGAATTTCTTGCATGTTTTAACTTTACAGGCAAATTATATTGTTGTATGATTTTATCGCAGGGAAAATGGAACAGCCAAATTCTTGACGAAAGGTGATAACAACAGTGTCGACGACCGTGGTCTGTACGCTCCAGGACAGCTGTGGCTAGCTAAGAAAGACGTTGTTGGAAGGGCTCGTGGACTGCTTCCCTATGTCGGAATGGTGACAATCTATATGAACGAATATCCTAAAGTAAAATATGCCTTGCTAGCAGGGTTAGCGGGCTATGTTCTAATACACAGGGAGTGATCGTTTCAGATTCAGGGAGAATTAGACCAAGGGGTGTTAATTAGGAATTACTTCACAGTTTACGGTTAAATGACAGATTAATATGTCATGTCGGTATGATGTCACTATAAGATTGAGACGTGATTCGAGATTATCTTGCTCCTTGGTGTATGAGTTAAGTTTAAAACTTCTTCAATAGGTATTTATAATTCAAAAATAAATCCATTGTCCTACTTTTTAATCATCAAGTTGGAGAAAAGACAATAGTACAATTATAATTTGTAGCAAGCTGCAAAAAAGTGCTTCATGCTTAACTACCTTAACTTTTTTTTAAGGTTAATACTTGGGATCGTTATTCTTATTCGATATTTTTCCATTTTCTTAATGTTGGTTGCTGCGTTTTCTTGAACGCACGTATTTTAAACAACTTGATTCTAGAATGGCAATGGACTGTAACTTTTTCTAGAGGACGTGCCAAAAAATAACCCGACTTAGCCCCAGAAGTTATAATTTTCTATAAACCGACGCCGCCGGTATCAAACCCAATTTGGGAACCATACTCGTGAACGTTTTGATCATTTCTTAAAATACACGATGAGGTAATAAAGTGTCTTGAACACTGACCTTTTTCGTATGAAAAAGAACATTAGGTCACGTTTGCATTGCTTATCTTATATCAATAATCGTGGCGGGCTTGAAAGCATTTTGATGGCGTCATTTTTATTTTGAACAATACAAATTGATACTTGATGCTCAAGTCCCATTTATTTAAGACCCGTTCAATTTTCTCTGAAGTCATTTAGTATCTTTTTTACGGATTTCATACAATGAGGTAAAAAAAAAACCGAGAGGTATTTATTCAGTTTCTCCTGGGACACAATTTGGACTTCAATATACGCAATCATCAAATCAATATTCGCTGATTCACGCGTCGGAGAATAAAAACAGATTGTGCAAGATTTGATAAATTAACTCACTGTTATCCACTTAAACCTGATTTAGTTTCCAGGAATTTTTAGTAGGCCTCACAGCATGGAAGCTGCCGAGAATTTTAACAAAACATTAGGTGAACTCGAATCTTGGGTCAATTTCAATCTAGCTGGAGTTTGTCCACTTCGGCAGAAGGTCGACAACCTTCGGAAGGATTGGTCTATTTTCTCAGCCCATCATACGAAATTGGTCCTTGAATTGGAACAGTTAAAAAGTAGTGAAAGGAGCGAAGGCCTTAAATTGATAACAAAACCGTCTGGATCTCCGGAACATCCTCATCAATCAGCGGGTGGAAATCTCTTTAATCGGAGGGCACATAATCAAGTCCAAAACCAACAAAAAATACCTGCACCACCACCCGATGAGGATGACCATTTGGAAGAATATCATCCGTCACCAGCAATCACCCGAACCGCTACCCTAACCAGGTCCCCTTTATCACCCTTGGTCAAGGACCCGTCTCCAACAACCACCGCAACGGGAGCTGAGGCCGGTGTCATGGACATTGTTAGAAGAATGAGCAATTTCTCAGCCAGTTCGAACACCCCTTCACAGACAAGTTTGACGCCAAGTCCTACCTCGTCCATCAATTCGCCAGATTTTAGCACAACAGCCAAAACAATCCGCCAGAGGGGTCAAGAGAAAAAGTTTGAATTTTTTCAAGAAATAGTTTATTCTCCAATCCTAGAAAATGTGACTTGTTTTGTTCTCAGCCTTATTCAAGTGGAAACTGGCATGCTTTTTGATAGTCTGGAACGATGTCCATCGCTGACCCATATTGAATTGATTCGAGTAATTTTTATGGGACAGTTTAACCGAAGAGTTCTTCTACCTAAACTCAAGAATTTCCTTGTACATCAAGTGACCTCTGAGAAGCGCCTTTGTGAGTCCAAGAACTTGTCTCGCACGGAGTTTTGTAACGCCTTGTTTTTTGCAGTTTGGGAAGAGGAGGATCCTATTCCAGCCAGTGTCATCAGAATTGAATATTTGATTGATGGATGGACACAATTAAAGTTAAATTATGACTCTGGTGAATTTGTCTCGAGACTTACATTTGCTAGTGACATTCTACATTGCTTGACAAGCAGGCTCAAGCTTCGACGTTTAGCTCTACAAGCTTGCAAGTTCAAGTTTGTAGTGGATGAAGGAGCGTACGAGCACCTAACATACTTGAATTTTCAGTCAATTCTTACTTCCAGTCACGATTTGGGTATCATTCTAGGCCAGTGCCATAATTTACAGGAACTTCGATTTAAGAATTATATTGATGGAGGTGGAATTCATTTGAAGGACATTCCATGTCGGAGTATGAAATTCCTTTGTCTTGGCCTTTGCACCTATACGCTGCCAGTCAAGTATTCTCCTGGAATTCGGTTTGAGCACTTGGACACTCTTGTATTTCCAACCAATATAATGGATGACGACATATTGCAAAATATTCCATCAATTTTTAAAACGAAGAAAGCAATTGTCTATCTCTGCTCTCATGGTGCTCGATGTAAGAACGGGTACTTCATTCTGGATAAATTGCTCCAGATAGAATCTATTGAGTGGATTTGGTTGTCAAACTTTAGGCGTTCACTCCTAGGTGATGACTTGAACTCGGAGATGCAGCTTAAGCTACGGGAAAAATATGAACATTTTTTCATCAGTGCAGGACTCCATTGCGCATCTTCGACGAGTATCATATTGGAGAAACAAGAAGTTCCGTCGTTCAGCGTCTTCCACAATGACAAGCATTCACCGTTCGAAAAAACGTTTAGGTGGATTGGAAGAGATGTGCCCAAAGAGGAACACCAAGTACTGGAATTTCAGAATCGAGATGGATACAAATTTTCTAGTTGGGAAGCCTACATGAAAAGATACTAAATTTTTGAGAAATAATTCTGAAAATTTCTGGAAAGGCAGAAGTTCAGGATTTCAATTCAGGGAATAAGATATCGGGCATTTTGAAGAAAATTGTTATAAAATTAGACAGAGACTCTAAACTTCAGTCCTTCAGAAACAAAATGGCAGATTTAATATAGTTGAAAGCCAATAGTTTGAGTCAATAATGTCGCCACTTATTCCTAAATTCGGCTTTGTTTTTTCAGTTGAAAACTTTATGGTTTCCGTGTGGTACAATCTGACACAGTACTGAAACTCCGTTCTTAAAGTGTTCACTTAATTTTGTTATACGCACACTATGAATATAATGTTACAATAATAATTCTAAACTTTTACCAGTGTGGTTGACCCCTGGGTATGACCTCCATTGTATAAACTTTAAAAGTGTGAGTCCTCTTGCGTGACCAGCACGCGACTCTATGACTCTTAGTTGACTAACTTACTGAAAGTATAGCAAGGACTCTAGCTAAACTTTTTGATAGTCGTATTTTAGCATTCCGATTGAAGGAAGTGAGTAATGATAGAAATAAATTTATAGCTATCAATTGTACACTGTAAATATTGTCGTGTCAGAGGGATATTATTGGTTCACCATCATCTTCCGAAGTTCTGCAATGTTCCTTTAATCTAATTATTGTCGTGTCCAGGAGGTTTCAGAATATTCAGAATATCAGGAGTGCCCGAAAGTCTTGACTTTGACGCTTCAAAAAAGAAAAATCCTTCATCATGGGAAGATGAGCACGACAATCGGTTTTTTGGAATTTTACAACGGAAGTACGTCTAACCACGACGACGGGAATCGAACGATACTCAAGACACTTTTCATTCATTCGTTCATTCATTTGTCAAATTCATAAATTGAAGATAACTTGTGTGAAATTTTGAAGAGAGATTCGTTGATGTTGTCTATTTTTGGTTTATAACCCTAGGAAGGATTCGGCATTGAAATCGCACCTTGAATTTTTGCAAAGAATAAATAATTGTGGGTAACGAAATGTGTCACTTTATTTGATTTTATGACAGACCAATTCCTCAAGTATTTAACCACAAATAATTCTTCCTACAATTCAAAATGTCAAACCAATCAAAGGATCTCCCCAAGAGAATCATTTGTTTTGCATGGGAATCGGAACACAGAAAAAAAATGGCAGCCATGCAAATCAAATTCAAGCTTGCATTGTGCAAATTCCGAATTTGGGCATTTTAAAGCAGAAAGCAATTAATTTAATTTTTTTTTAATTAATTGTTTCAGATCTACCTATGATCAGGTTTCCATTTTATTATATTTCCCATTACCATTCCTTATTTCCACTTAAATTAATTGCATCTCATTCATATTTGTTTTGAGAGAGATAATTCATCTGATGTCAGTATAAGTTATGAATTGAATTGGTTCTTTTAACTGTTTGGAAGGTAAGTATGACGTCCGCTTACTTCAAGCGATAATACCCCGTTTGATCGTGATCACCCGAAGGAGCATTTTCTGTTCCATTTCCAGGACAAGTACTACATAGCCCTTTATCAGTACAACAGCGATAGGGACTTCGAGTTAGTTGGCTCTAGACAGTAAATTGAATTGAATTAAAGCTACCCGATCTCGTACGACATGGCATGTCATATTTTTATATTTGCATGGAAACCTCTGGACAATCAGGGCTCCACGTGAGCGTCTGCTTCTCTGAGGTCATACGGGTAAAAGGATAGTGGCATCCGCAGCGATAATCCTCACGCACAACGTTAAGAACTACATACGGAATAGTATATACGGAACCTTTCAAACGATTATATAATTGATGAGTGGAGTGGAACCAAATTTATGTGTTTCACTAACCTGAAATCAAAGCGCCCTTCTTCCGCTTAAGATGCGTGAAGCATTTTTCATTTTTGAGGTAGCATTTCTTATCCTGGAGCCCGATCCCAAAACAGGTATGGACATGGAGGCACATGCGCATGCAATCCATGCCAAGAGCGATGAGTCCATTTGGAATCGGGTTTGTCCAAGGTTCAGCGCTGTGCAAAATAGTTAATTTCGGATATAAACTCAGGAATTTTGACGTTATGCAGCTGCTGGTCGAAGCTAAACGCTAAAATTCATGCTTTAAAGCTGCTCAGACCTGAATTCGGGGCCATCACAGGCCAGATCCCGGGCAGCATGACCAATGTACGTATTAAGGTGAACTACTCGTGGTTGCACGAAAAATGAAATCAAATAGGATAAAAATTTCAGAGCTTGAGTATAATGCCAAATTGTCTCGATGTTGAAATTGAAATATTACACAAAATGCTTTCACGCGAATTCTTACATGCGCAGACGTTGGCACGCTTGGTTTTATTGCAATAAAGATGAAATTCAGATTCACCGTGACAATCCTCATTCTTTTGGCAGGGTCGTCCCAACTTCGTTTTGATGCACTGAAAAAGTTTCAATATTTTGAATTTGTAGAACCGTACTTAATGATTAACAAAACTAAGCTTTGTGGAAGTCGACCTCTTTAGCGTGCGCTATTTGAACATAGAATGACCAGCATCATAATCAAACATAATCCTTTCGAAACTTCCATTTGGCACATATCGACCTAAATCACTTCACGTAAATCACGTAATTCACTATTCCGGCTGAAAAATCTTAAGATGGGAAGATGGAGCGCTTGAAAATCCCCAACTTCTTAGTAGTGAATATTGAACGATGCGATGGCTGTTGTGATTTGAAGATCGTTTAAAGCGTTGATTGTTTCGTTTACGGACTTCAGTGAGCATAAACCGAACCCTTGACGACGACGCTCAAACCGTGGTTGTTTAGTAGTGAATATTGAACGATGGCTGTTGTGATTTGAAGATCGTTTAAAGCGTTGATTGTTTCGTTTACGGACTTCAGTGAGCATAAACCGAACCCTTGACGACGACGCTCAAACCGTGGTTGTAGGCCACCACTTACTTCGAAATCATGTTTGTACGTTTTGTTCGTACAAAAAAATGGAAACTAATTCAAATTTCGCCTGTTTAAGAACCTTTGACGCGTAAGGGTAACCTACATGAGACATAACTTCCCTTGCGTAAGATATAGCTTAATTACACATGCAGCAGGAGGAATAAAGGTTACTTGTGTCAATTTTCACATTACCAAGAATTTCGTATGTTGACCTTGATGTTTCACCCGGAATGACAAAACGATTCCAAGTTAGATTGCCAAAATCAACATACCCAAAAACGTGACAAAACTATTTTAACCTAACCGTAGAACTAATCTAACCAATCTAACCTTACCTAGTGAACCTTACCATCCTACACAAATATCTAAAATCAAAGATTTGCAAAAATTTTTTGCCAATCTAACACGCTACTTACAGAACTTCCAGACAATTGTCACACGACATACGTATAATTATACCTTCACCAACAATGTGTGCGTTACATAATGAGATAAAACTGACCAGTGACCGGACAAGACACGGAAGTACACTAGATCCCGAGCCGGTTGAAATATCAAAGTCCCTCTGCAACCCGGAGCGAGCCCCACCGTTGTTCTCAAACAATAAATTACCAGCGCAAATATTTAACATTCCAGCATTTCCTAAATAAGCAGACCGCGGTTCACGTTGCCTCTTGTAATTTCAAAACCATTTGGCGACGTCAATTTAAATTTGCTACTAGTTCGTCCAGGAACGAGCTGGGAGGGTAATTAAATTACAGTGCAGTTCAAAGTACGTTCAACATTGCACACTTTTTGGGTAGTACTACCACATGGGGCAAAATGGACGCCCTATCTTCCATAGCTATCTTCGAGAAGGACCGTGTCAAATAATTTAATAGGAGGCATATTCATATATTTATGTCAATTGGATTGCAGAGTGCACAATTCATGAAAATGTTACGCCCTTCTTGGAAGAGTCGTAAATCTGGCGACCAGGGCCATACAGAGGTTGCATAATTGTGGATAAACAGGTAATTGTGCAGGATAAACGGAACTTAGGCTCAGCGTTGCACAACTAGTGATCTTATTAGGAGTTCGGACAGACTGAACAAAAATCGGTTTAGTGTGGCGTGAGTTTTTGATTTTCTAATTAATAAACACACAGGCAAGCCATAAGTTCAGTATGAGGATTAAAGTTCACAGCGGATTTTTTTCGTATTATGTCTGTCCTACAGCGAAATTTGTTAATGAATCAATTCAACTAGAACATCAAAAAAATCTAGAATCACATTTTTAGATATACGATCAGTGAATTGTTCTGTAGTTGAGATGACTCAGTCGACGAGGAAATAAAATTGCAAATGTCAGCTCGCAAAAAAAACCTGAAAATAATTCTGTGCCTCTTTGATCTCAACGTCATCTGATCTCTTAGGGCAGTTTTTCAGTCTTTACGGAAGATAAATCAAGCAAATCATTTGTAAAAGGAAGTCATCGCTTTTCTCCTGGAACAAATCGATCCTTGGGTCAAATTCCCACGGAGTAAACCATTAGACAAATACACAGAAAAAGAAATTCAAAATTGCGCAAGTCTTTCTCACTACCGAACCCTCGAATTGAATTGTTGAAAACCTTGCACTGCTTCGAAATTTTTGAAATTGTTTCATTGTTAATGTACTACACACTTTAGCGAATCACTTTGTAAAATGACATTACAAGGTAATTATTGGTTTGGTTAAAAAAAACCTGAGCACACGCCCTATATTTATCCTAGATTTTTTTTTTAATTTAGTGAAAGCAACAGCTTTGCGAGAAGAATTGAATTGCGGATGAAGTTGAACCAATTCCGAATTCACAATTCATTGAAGTTTGGTCGGCGTCTTATCAGAATTCACAACCAGGATGATTCATTTTATTTTTGTTAAATTCAGAGGCTACATAGAGAATTGGACCGGAAACTCCACCCTTCCTTGCTCTAGTTTAATATAAGAAACGGAAAGGAAAACGAGAGCTTTAAAGGTTCACATAAAGATACTAACTTTGGCGTACAAAGTTTTAAAGCTAATTCTAACCGTTAACAACTTTCTCAAGTTTTATTTTGAATTTAGCAAAATCCATAAATAAATACTTTTCAGCAGCTGTAAACGAACGGATTTCTCGAGGAAACTGAGTTTTCTCCGCTTTCTCTGTACGTATGCTCATGTTGGTCGTGCAGCAGCACGTGGTACTACTTGGTTTTTTAACGCCATACTATGTTGAAGTTTTTTATGTGTACGGAAATATAAATTGTAAATATGGGTGATGAGAATTTAAAAAAAATTACAATAGGGAAGGATTTATTGCGGAATCGGGATCTTTCTGTAGGGAAGAAATGAAGATAATTGGGAAGCCCTTGGTTAACCATCCAATTCCTTCCGCAGATATACGGGCAAGGTAGTGTTTTAGCTCTTTCTTGATGTTTTCAGGGAATGAAGGGGCAATGGACCTGAAACGAATGGAAACGTTTTCCAACTAGCAAATACTACCATCACGCATCATTCATCCCCCAGCAGAACTTTTTTCAGATTAAAAAGCTTAGGTAATTAATAGCAAGACGAGCTGATCAGTCATTGGACCTATGATGTAATGTGCACTAACGATTATTGAATTTGAGTTGTAGTTATGGTAAATACGCTTGAGTAAAACTTTTTTTTTAAAGCTTGTGAACGTTGTAGTCCACCTCAACGTTCAGAGGTTGGTCGATTTGGTCGATAAAGAAAAATAGCGGTAACACAAACATTACCCATTATTGGTGGAATTGTATGAACGGTATGGTTAAGTATTGATTGCCTAGTTAATTATTGACTTGTCAGTCGATTCTATGATTTGGTCGATAAAGAAAAATAGCGGTAACACAAACATTACCCATTATTGGTGGAATTGTATGAACGGTATGGTTAAGTATTGATTGCCTAGTTAATTATTGACTTGTCAGTCGATTCTATAAGTTTAGGAGATTCTATGAGTTTAGGTTGAAATATATTGAAATTTTAGGGAAATTCATAATAAAAACATAATTAGAGTTCGTAAGTTTGAACCATTCACTTTCGTTCAACTCCAATCGCGGCCTACTTACAGCACACGCTAAAATTTTTCTAAAATTGGATTTGTTAAAAAGCTAAAAACACGATCTCAAAAGCGGAATTGATTTTATATAACATATTTTACCTGAGTCGCAAGGATTCACAAATGCTTAAGCGATTCGAAAAACATTATGACCTTAGACGCGTGCAAAAGAAAGGAATAATAATCAAATCTTTCTCATTTGAATATGTAATTTGTTTCTAAATTAAATAAACTAGCGAATCAAATAATATGCTACAAAGCAATGGAAATACACATCACATTTTTCATGAAAAATTCCCAACTTGCACGCAATTTCCTTTCTTTACAATCAAAAGGTTTTGAACATTTGATTTGAAGATTTTTAAAAAATTGAAAAAACGACACAGGTGAAATTTCGAGAAAAAATAAATAAATTGGATTGATGTACCTCCAGTTATAAGCCTATAAAAATTCTCTGTATAGTACTTTCCTTCACCGTTGGAGTCCAAATCCAAATAATGAACGTTATTAGGTTTTGATAGTGTGCTATTAGTGGGGAAACTAGACGAAGATGATGTAGTACTTCTTGAAACCTGTGCTTGAATTGCTTCAGATTCAAAAAGGAAAGGAAGAAGTAGCGACAGGTGGGAATTGTCCATGCGGAATTCCTCTTCAGCAATTCAGCTTCAGCAGCCTCTCCATTTATTTTATTACAACCACTTAAGAATTAAAGGGAAGAAGGGCTGGAAATCTCATCCGACCTGCAGCCACTTTCATCTTGATTTCATCCCCCATTCACTTTTAGTTGCAATCCATAGCACACTTTCATTCATGCCACCAGAAGAAGGAAGAGGGTTGTTTTGAAAAAAAAACTACCCCAAATTGCATGTGGATGTGGACTATTTGCATGTTTGTGAATTAATAATGAATGAGTTCTGGCACGAGCCAAAGGAGTTCGTTCTCTAGTGGATTGCATGCAGGAGTTTGCCAAATTGGAGACCAGAAGTAGAGGGTGGTTCTTCTGGTCGGACGCCAAAACTTCAAATCTCAAAAGAAAACACACCCTCCGCATGCAAACAAAGGCCTTTGAGACTTCTATGGTTGAAATTTACTTTTGGCAACTTAAGCTCAGATTCATTATAATTTTGCAATTTTTTTTAAATTTTACAAAAAAAAACACAATCTCAAAGTTTCGTAGCACACAGCTTCCGGTACTTTAAGGTTGGCCTCCGTGTCAAGCCCCCTTAACAAGTTCTGTCTAATCCCTTGATCTTTATTTTTAAGTATGGCGTCTCTTGTGTTTTAGTCTGACTTGATATTTAAAACTGTCAGATTTCGCTTGATTTGTAAGATTTAGAGGCAAGGAGGCTTGCAATTGCCACTCAAAAGTGGAAAATAAGATTATAGGAGAGATTGACTTAAGTTGTGAGCACTAAATGACTTCCTCAATGTTAATTACTAACTCTTAGCTTCTCGACGTTTTTTTTAAAGAGTCACTTCCCTAAACCTGTCTCTCATTAACTTTTTTAGGCTCAACTCGCTAACGATAACAACAATAAATTGTTATGCAATTGTTGCGGCTTTAATGAAAACGTAATGAAATAATAATCATTTAACATATTGTGATTTTACTGGACCAAATAAATCCGGAGTTCCCTCCTCATTCTTCCGAGATTTTGGTGACGGAGATGACTGTTCATTGCCTGCCCACGATTGAAATCATTAGCCCTATGAATCAATTCATTCCTTGATTGAGGTGAACGTTTTAACCCTTTTGACCGGTGCTGGCGTACCCGAAGTGCTTGAAAACTTTTGAAATTTTTTAATTGATGCTTTGAAACAATAATAACAAATAAGTCTTATCAAACCGGACAAACTTTAAGATTTGCTTCCCGACCTTATTCATTACCATTCGAAAAGTACCTGGCCGAAAAGGTTCATACCATAACTGCTATGAGTCAAACGTTTTGACTAGATGTATAAGGTGCCAAAGTACGATTAGGTTTACTAAAACGCAGGACTTCACACGTATCGTCCTGGAGGACGGTTTAACAAATTTTCTACGCTGAATGGTGTGTCGCCGTACTGTTTTGCTCAAACTTTGAATTGAACTAGCTGTATGGCTTTAAGATGAATTCAAGTGTAGGTAATAAGTGTAAACAATATACAATTGAGAGAATTGGAAATTTAAGGTTATTTCGAAAACGTTAAAACAATCCGGATTCTGAAAATCGCATATTTTATTGAGTGATCATTTGCTCCATATTTTTTTGAACTATTTGTTTCACACTTTTGGGTTTTACAAATTTTCAAGTGAGCACTTCTTGTAGAAGTCCCTTTGAGTCCGAGCTTAGATTCATGTTTAGTCGATTGTTTGTGTGTACGTGTGTACTAATTGGTTTTGGATTGTTGTAATTAGAAAGTAACAAATTAGGGCCATTGCCCTCTGACTTGATCACGGATTACTGACCAACCGGTAATTTAAAACTCCATGCGTGCGTGCCTCTTGGCCTCTTGTAAACTAAACTTCTACTGCTGTTTGACCCTTCATGTCAATAACTTTTCTACTCTGATTCTGTTTGGCAAAGGGAGAGACCTTATCAGGGATTCGCAAGCATAATAGGAAAGGACGTAATTCTGGGATTGGCAAATTAAGAATAAGGCGCAGAGAGAGTCATGGACCAGAACAAGATCTTTGTCCACTTTCCAACTTTTATATATCAAAGTACTACTTTTTTCGTAATTATGACTCTCAAGATTTCATGAGGAAATTTCGAAATTACTATCTTAATCACAAGCACAATCCTTTAATAATTAACGCTATAAAATCTGTTTTAACTGAACAAACATCAGACTTACAATTCATGTTAATTCAACTACAATTTGTAATAAGTTAATTTTACAACCGATTTTCAAGTGCATCAACATCGATGATACAGACGATCTATTTCAGAATATAGTCAGATTCATGGATTAAGTAGACAAGAAATTAATTGTCTAAAAAAAAGTTAGCAAAGCCACGAATTGCCTTTTGTTTTCATTAATGCATGTAAAAGAAAAAAAATGTGTAAAATATATGTGTAAAATATAAACTGAAAACAGATTATAGTTAACTTCAAACTATGTTAGTCTCTCAGCTTAGAGTTTAAGAAAATCCTAATTCTTAATATCTAAATTTATATTTGCATAAAACTCAAATTAATCAGCTAAATTAAATCTAGTTAGTTAAATCTAGTTAAAAAAATGATTAGGTTAAAATTTAATGCCAACCATCTTCCTTCATCTGTGTTTTCCCCTAAATATAAAATTACTATAAAAACGACTAATGATTGGTTATAAGTAGTTGTGAAATCCAAGCATCAGCAGGGCTTACAAAAAAAAAAGAATTTGATTTGCGATAGAAAATTTGAAAAAGTTTTAAATCAATATTTTTTCCAAGTTTTTGAATTCACGCCTCACGGAACAGTTCAGGGTTAGTTTTTACAAATAACAAAATATTACAACATTACGAAATTTGAAGACGCTCACCCTTCATTTTCTTTCTCTAAATTTCTGTTTATTCCTGCGCGAATAGACAAGATATTTTGTGCACAATTTTTATTTCCGGTTAACATTTGTCTAAGGCGACTACCCTTCAAATTTTGAATGGATCGAAGCTAGTACTTTAACAGGTGGTGCAATTACGGGCAGGCTTTAGGCCTTATACCTTCCTGCGTGTGTCACTAATTATACCTGGATTCTTCCTTCGTGTATTGTGCGCAGTGTCGTGTGCCCAGCAAAGCGTTACTTGTTAGCCAACTTATTTAGAATGAATCAAAAAGTCAAAAGGCAAGGGTTGCGAGAGGAGATTTAAATCTTGGAATTAAGGAACACTACAACGTGTCATTAACCAAGGTCAAGTGCCTTCCAGTCCCTTTAAATTTGCCACCGTTTGAATGAATTAAATGGAAAAGTCATGAGATTTCCGTTGTTGATACCCGAATCGGATTTCCGTTTGAAATGAATTATTTTTTCAAGACGGTGGTTGTGGAAAGGAAAAGGAAGAGAGAGATTTTGTCGGTTCTGGTCCAGGCATAGACGGAGGTAGGTCATGCGTAGAATTTCATGAAGGGCTCACTTTTTCTTACGTAAAAGGCATATTTAAGTACCTGTTCTTGCAATGAATGTACATAGTGCCCCTTCCGAGTCCTTAATCAGATCTCGTGCGGAGATTAGACGGTAAAGTAACAAGAAGGAAAAAAACTTGTATTGTCGTCATAAATGAGTGATTTTCAGATGGTCAGAAAAAAGTATTTGTTCTTTTCCTACTGTTTTTGTATTAGCTCGAGCCCGGCACGCGCACAACTTCCCTTCGTTTGCTGCTTTACTTCAAAATAATGCACACCTGCTCTTTTCTTCAGCAAGATTATTAGTTAAGAGCCTTCCATTAAGAAGAAAAGAACAGGACGCAAGGTGTTTTGGAAGACTAAAAACGAGTGGAAGAAGATTCAAGAACCAGTTGAGAAACGTAACGTCATTTATGCCCATTTTTTCTGGTGGGTTCCTCATAGACTTTTTCTTATAGACTTCAACTCTGATTTTATAACACTTGCCCAACATTTTCTGATTCTGTAGACTCTGAAAAAAATTAAGGCTATGGAAATATCATGAATCGCAGCATATTCCATACCTCCACGACAGCACTTGTTTTCAAGGGCATAATTTTACAAGTAAATCTAAGATATTCGTTCAGGTTTTAAGAATTTTTTTTTCAAAATTTAGTTCAGCAACTAATTCAGATGAGAAAACACCAGAGGAAAAGCAGATTTCCGAATGTTCCAGGTAAAACGCGTATACCTATTGGGATTTTCACTTGTGCAGAATTATTATTAAGAAAAAATCTTGATTGAAAAAAAATATAGGGAAATGTTGTAAGTAATTATACATTTGAATTAAGCCTGTCAACAAACTTTGAGAAGATTAATTCTGAAATAAAAACGAAAAACTTTTGCAGGGACTCTCGAATAGCCAATTGTTTTCTTTCTATTTTTTTTTTTACATTTATTTGGAAAATGTTATAAAAATCTAACAAAAAGCGATTAAAACGTTGTGCACCGGGAATTTAAAAAACATTTTATCATTATTTTCCTTGTTTTAAAATTTGAATGAAATTCATTGTGGAGAAACTGAAAGTTGTATGACAAAACAAATTAACTGAGATTGAGATTAGAAGTTCAGGTGGGAGAGAAAGGAATCGTGCAGGCAATTAGGTCAATTAATTTCGAATGTTGAGTATAACCTTACACACGTGTGCCATATACGTTTGGTAAGAATGACAAGCAATTCACGTCTAATTGACAAATGACAACCATGTTCAAGCTGTATCTTTAAAGAATTGATTTAAAAAAGATGTTATCGCCTAAATAAGAATTTTTGTCTTTTTTGTTAGTAAAGTGCACAATTAGGGCTGTGTTAGCTTCACTCATATGAACCAGGAACGGTTTCGTTTTTAAACACTAGCCAAACACGCCGGTCCTAGGACGGGCTGGATACACAATAAGTGTGAAATAGTTTTATGTATGCCAATATCCATCCCGACCGAGAAAGCGCTTGTATAGCTAGCCTAAATAAGGAACTAATGTCGTGAGTTTTATTGGTAAGGGTCGCTCGCTTCACTCGCTCTCCCTTTACGTTTGCATGTGTGGTTGTGTAAGTTGTGTAGGAGACGCGGTTTTTACGAAGTTCTGAGAATAAAAGGCAATTCAGTTTTTCCTGCATCCGTTGTCTTCCTTTGAACATTTGCCTTTAGCCACTATCATCAGTTCATCACCATCACCACCAACTCGTTTTTCTATTACAGTAATAATCAGACGTACAACTTTCTCCACTTTCTCTTTTCTCAAATAGATTTTGGATCCATCGCAAAGGAAATATTTGAATTAACCATCCCGTGATAAATTTTTAAAGCCTGGCGATTCCACGAATTGCACAAGATCCGAAGATTTCATTTTCATTTGATCAGGAAATCGGTTTGAAAAAGAGACGGCGGAGAAAGTTGTACAGAAGTTGTATTTTATGATAAATCAACTGAAAGTGTGAACTCATTATCTGTTTTCCATAATTCACTACGTCCAAGTCCATGTAACTCCGATTTCTATATGTATCTGTTAGTCAAGGACATTTGAATGTTTATGTTGATTTCAATAAAATCTTGACGTATCATAAACCCGCAATTTTTCTCGCAGAAATGCGATTTGGGGAAATCACTTTCACGCAAAATTTGTTGGCGGTTCTGTGTGGAATTTGCTGAAAAATGTGATTGGCGATGCCGGGTTTGACTGGTGTTTAAACGGGTGCAACTAGATCGTATACAATTGCTGTTCGAGCCAAAATCCTTGAATAGCCAAAAATGTCGTACGGGCACGGTTTTAATAGTTGTGGCACGTAGTAGGTGTTCGTTGTAGAAACCGTTGAATTACGAACTCAAATGGCCACCATACTTTAGGTAGATCGGACTGCGCAATCATATTTGCTGAAAAATGTGATTGGCGATGCCGGGTTTGACTGGTGCTACATAGATTTTGTATGCGAATTGTTTCGCTTCTGTGTTTAAACGGGTGCAACTAGATCGTATACAATTGCTGTTCGAGCCAAAATCCTTGAATAGCCAAAAATGTCGTACGGGTACGGTTTTATTAGTTGTGGCACGTAGTAGGTGTTCGTTATAGAAACCGTTGAATTACGAACTCAAATGGCCACAATACTTTAGGTAGATCGGACTGCGCAATCATGTCACTGGATGGCCAATGGTCTTTACTGTTTACAGTACGGGAAGTCGTTCACCTTACATTTCATACAAGAAAAGCTCAGAAATAATTTTCAAAAATCTCCTTTCGAACAACGGGAGAAACCTTAGCGGAGCGATTAAACGTTTATCTTATTCCAATAGCCTTTCAGCGCAATGCGCAGTCCGACAAACCCGAGATTAAGAATACCATGTTCTTAGTTTCGTATGTACAGGGTGTCCAGAACCTAATCGGCCCCGCCTTTCTCTTTTAACATACAACTCCCGTAAGAGACTTTCACTCGGGCCGATTAGGTTCTGGACACCCTGTATGTAAGTGAAGTGGTTCCAAAGACACATAAAGAACGTTTGCGGGTTCTTGTGCTGTCATACTATGCATGTTCATACAAACTTCACCCAAGTTTTGAACTTGTTTTAATGCCTCAGAGTGTTATTGTAATGTACCTATGCACTTTTTTGGTGGATGCGACTGTGTTAAAATTTGATATATCTATTTCAAAATATAAATATTTCATGCTTACGTATATTCAAATATTTATTAAAAAGTTTGAAATTAATATAAGAAGTAAATTAAAACATGCTACCGATCATTGCCGTCTTCAAATATGCTTAAGTCATCATAATCTAAGAACTTTGATGATGAAATTAGCTGCTGAACGCAGTAACTTGATATTTTGTGTAAAATTCGCAATATTTTCGGAAGTGAAATTCAGTACCAAGTTTCTGTTGAAGAGAAGGCTTTTCGCTCCTCCGCGGACATGGAAGAGAAACTGAGAGAAAACGAACTTTTCTCCAAACACAAAAAAATCCATGGTGGAATCCTATACCAAAAATCTTGTTTTATGAGAGGTTCACAATGTTGGTTAAACTTTCACCACTTTCTTTTTTTTCATTTCGGTTTTCTGAAAAACTGGAGT